>CAAE01010151.1:33500-60167 GCA_000180735.1 Tetraodon nigroviridis | reverse complement strand
GGGGACGTGGGTGGGGGTGCGGGGTTTTGCTGTTTTTTTACGACTCGTTGGTTTCTTTTTTTTTTTTGTTTTGTGTCCGGTTTTCTTTTGTTATCCGGGCGTTCTTTCTTTGATTGTTTTACACGGTGTCGGGCAAGGACAGGGCGACCTGCCCGGGGGAAGATTTTACTTCGAGAAGGATGCGGAGACAAAAGGAAGGGAGGGGGGGTAACGAAGGAGGGAGCAATAGCACATGTAAAACATGAAACCTTAATCTTAGAGAGCATTTGGAAGCATCTCTTATTTCTGTGTTTCTACATCTAGGCAAGGCAGGGGAGTGTGCTGGAATGGAGGGATAGGTATGTGATTATAAGCACGGAGCTGACAGACAGACAGGTGTGTGTGTGTGTGTGTGTGTGTGTGTGTGTGTGGGTGTGTGTGTGCATATATCCCCACAGGTCCCTCAGCTCCCACTGTTCAGCGGGACCCATTAAAAGAAACCCAACCATGAACGCACACAGGCTGGCTGTCACACTTTTACATTGTTTACCTTTTTAGAAAAAAGTGAGAGTATGAGTGCAAAGCAGCAAATAATGTATATATATTTATATGTGTGTGTTTACATATATATATAAAAGAAATGAAGGAAGTGAGCAGGGGGCACGGATGGGCTGCAGCCCCTCAGAGCAGCAGAAATCTCATCCTCCACCTGGCAGTGAAGTGAGGGGGCAGCTCGTCGGTCTCACCCCTCCACTCAGACTCTAAAAGGCTCTGACTGCAGACGCACTGAAGCCCCTTTCAGGGATTTAAAAAAAAAAAGAGTTTCATTGACTGTTGCTGGCACAAATACAGAAAAAAGGAAGCTGAAAGTGTCGCGACGCTCTCTCCGCCCAGGATTTCTGCTGCTGGCTCCTCTTTGTCTCCTACAGGATCTAGAATTTATCAGTTTCACAAGTTATTTAGATCTAAAAAATAATGATAATATGGAAAAAAAAATCATGGTGCAAAATGGAAATGATTACATCACAGATCTCCACAGTCTGTAAGCATTTTCTTTTTTAATTTATTTCATTTTTCTGCCTTGTTTCTGCTGCTTTTCCTGTCAAACCTGCTGACATTGACTTTAACCACTCGCATCTACAAAAATGTCCCCACATCCAAGACCAGGCGAATGTGTACAAGCATGAAGACTCTTAATTTTAGAAGCACAGAATTGTTTTAAAGACCAGTTTGAATGACTGGAGCTGCTCCGTTAATGTGATGCAGAGAAAAACAAGTCCTCGCTCCCGAATATAGTTTGTTTGTTTTGTTTTGTTTTGTTTTCTTCTTGGCCTGGAGGAACGGCCGACTGCCTCTCAGACTCTCTCCATCCCTCCCTGCAGCTTGGTTCCTACTCACCATGTGGATTCTGTCTGTTTCCTTGTTTGTGAGGTTCTCTGACACGCTGCTGCACCTCCGGGTGATGCGATCGGACGCGGGACCCCGGTTTCCCCACCACTGCTGTGAAACTCCATTCAGATGATGAAACTGCCATGCAGATGCGTCCCTGGCTCACGGCGGGACGCTGGAGTCTTTGTGGCTGTCTGCTAGACTGAGGGGAACCTCTCTGATGAAAGATGCTCCTCTTTAGCCCAGACTGTCTCACAAAAAGAGAAATATTGTTGCACAGTTTGTCTGTGTCTGTGTCTATCTCTAGTGTGCATAATTAAGAAATATTTGTTGAATCTAAGGCGGTAATCTTCCGGTGGAACCACGGGGACACGGCGGCACCGTTAATATGGCGCCTTTCCTGGGAGTCTTCCCCGGAGGTGATGCAAGACTTTAGACAAATGTCTTGTTTGTTCACTATTGAATGGTCATCTTTCAAGGAGTGGCACGCCAGCGCAAAGACACACACACACACACCCGTGCAATTGCACAGGGGAACACATCATTCTTCTCCCCCATGAAGTAGGTAGAGAGAATATTAGAAACCAAAATCATAATGCATTGCCGTAGGCCAGAGGTAGGACGCAGAGAGGAGCGGTAATTCAATTACTGTCTGACAAACAGATGGGGATAGATAGATAGATAGATAGATAGATAGATAGATAGATAGATAGATAGATAGATAGATAGATAGATAGATAGATAGATAGATAGATAGATAGATAGATAGATAGATAGATAGATAGATAGATAGATAGATAGATAGATAGATAGATAGATAGATAGATAGATAGATAGATAGATAGGTAGTTGGCAGTCATTTCCCCCATTAATACCAGCCACTAATCCCCTGATGTGATTAACTCTGCCTCCTTCTTTACTACTTCACCACTTCTCCCTCCATCCTTCAGCACTCTTCCTCCCATTCAACAGTGCCAGCTACTTGTCTTCCACAGCGGCGCTCATCTGGTCCAATCCCCTGAACAGATCCAAGACTTCCACTCTGTTCCGCTGCCAGGACGATGGAGGTCTTCCAAATCGACGTCTTTCTTCGCGGGAACTCGCCTCTGGGCAGGTGTCTAAAAAAGCAAAAGTCAGTGGTGTTAGCACAGAGGAGGAAGAACGCTAAAGAGATTAAGACCCGTGCTCGTGTTCAAAGCTCTGACACTTAATGCCGCCTGAATGAGAGGTGACATGTGATATCAATCGTACAAGATGTGGCTTCGGATGTTCAAACGGTTATGGAAATACATGAAAGCGTGAAGGATTATAGATGTGCGAAAGGGAGGTAACAAGCATGTCAGTATAGCTATTTCTGTCCTCATAACTGGCTGCCAAATACATTTTTTCCAACATTTGATAAACTCGCTACATCAATACAAAGTCTAGTGTGTTTCTATGGAAACTTAAACCTCAGGGTTGAATTTCAGCCACATAGCTCACTAATAGCAGCCTGTGATACATTTTCAAGGTTTACTGTTGTTTTATACATTTAAAAATGCATGTCACATGTGTTAAAACAGAGACAATGTATCAAACTTTATATTAATAATCAGTTTTCATTACATAACTTTGTTTTTCTGGGGTCTGCGACTACCTTAGTAAAGGAAATATAAAAGAGGAATCTGCACAAAATAATAATGCAAAGCAACTACTAAACAGTATCATGTACACGTGCACACACACACACACACACACACACACACACACACACACGTTGCAGATGCATGTCCCCAGGGGGAAGTGACAGAGCAGTACATCGTACTTGGTTTACTTGCTGATGTCTCCATGGAAACTGTAATGTCTGACCTTCAAACATGTACGCTGCCTTCCATCTGGCTCAGGTTGGCTAATCAGATCACATCAACACACACACAAATGAACTGTCAGATCAAATCATCAGTGTGCAGAAAATTCTCCGCTGGTCTTTGGGTCCTCCTTCTCAGGTTGCCCATCAGATGCTGCATCCATATTTGATTTCCGCTCACAGGCCACATCAGGATGTGATTTGAGGACTGCTACTTGTTTTCTTGCACACCATTACAGATGTACAGCTGTAAGGGATGAAAAGTTTTGATAAAGGCCTGATTTAATTAGGGGTCTTTCATCAGGGGGCAGCCGCCTCTAACAGCCTGTGTTCTTTCGCCATCTTTTCTTCCACATCAGCTGGGCTCCTTTCATTTCTGCTCCACTCAGGACCAGCATCTGCTCGGCGGCTCACAGATTCATGAGGCGCTTCAGCGGGGACAACATCTGGGGGCCCCTTACACTCAGGGCTGTGCATCCGTTCTAGGCCTGGGTACCAGCACCCCAACCCCCCACAGAGCTCAGGCTTTGGTGTGTGTGCGTGTGTGTGCTGCTGTTCATATTCACCATTTCCTGAGAGCTGGTGCCTTGATGTGGCCAGAACCAGGGTGCATGATTTCAAACAATGTTAACTGCGTCCTCGTATGCAGCAGTTATTAGGACCATACACCCCCGCTCCCCCCGACTTCCTCAATCTCCGCGCCGCTGCACAGAAGCGTGCTGCAGATTCGGCTGACACAGCGCTGCCTGGCTTACACAAGAAGCAGCCCGTTGTGGACCTAATGGATGTTTGGTCTCATCTTGATGTATTGACTATTGGTTTGTTCCCTCTTGTGGCAGTTCTGGAATAAAGTGAGCCAATAAGTGTGAATGTGCAGGGGTCTGCACTTCCTTAAATGCATGGATGGACCGTAAAACTTCACAGAGTTCATTATTCCTACTTCGGGGACAGAAAAATGACACACAATTTATAATTCTTATCGAATTTGGATTTGTACTCTGGATCTGTCTTGTAGTAAAAAAAAGATTAATGAATGCAGGGATTAGCAACATTATGGTATAATCACATATGTGATCACTTGCCTGATTATCTAATAGGCAGCAGTACATCAAGTTAATTTTTCTGTGTTTAAACAAAAGAAAAATCATTAATATTATTCCGTTTTGAGTGCAGGGGCTAAATGGTTCTGTTTGTGTGGTCAATCAAAGCTGCCTCATCAAAGTAATCTAGACGGCGCTTAGCACAACCTTCAAGCATGAGTCAAAGAGCAGGAACACACAGGAAGAAGGATAAAAGTGGAATAGGATGGAGACATGCAGAGTTTTAGGGAAGAGGCTGAAGAGGAAGGGCCTCAGTGTTTGTGTGTGCAAAATCAGGAGGCAAAGGAAAGAAAGGAAAAAGGAAAGCATAGGCGGAAGTGTCAGGTCCAGAGATGAGAGGGAGTCCACAGAGGAGGGATGTGGCAGGGTTGTGTTTACAGGCCTCAGAGACACAGGACGCTGTGGTTTCTTCATCAGCATCTACACGTTTATCATGGTCGGCCGCAGTAAACCAAAAACCTAGGTGACATTTACCGCTTTTTAAACAATTTGTCCAGTTTTCAGGAAGCATGTGACTGACAAAGCAACAAAAAACAACACTTCTGTCAGCAGTCTTTTATAAACATGGAGAAAAGGAAGTGGAGGTCTCTTATTGTGGTCCCCTGCTAACATGAGTCTGGTCCTGTGGACCCCGCCAGGATGAGAATCTCTCCTCGGGCAGCTGCCTCAAAGCTCCACGGAGGTATCAGATCTCCTCCTCTACCTCCTCTTCCTAATTAGAACAATTAAGAGATTTACCGAACAGATGGATGGAAATCCAGCTGGCTCCCGAGCCTGCCCCAGAGGAGGGCTGTGAGGAAGATGAGCTGGAGACGCTTCAGCGCATCAGCGAAGCTCTGCTTCCCTCTAGTGCTGGAGGGTGGATGGTGGCCGCAGCTAAAGCGGGTGTTTGGTAAAACCTCCATTTGAAAAAATAGATTTGTGAATGCAAAATTTGATGTTTAATGAATAAAATAAAATGTAGACTTTTGACTTAAAATGGAAGCACTGTGAACAAGTGTTCAGATGCGTTACGGCACCACATCTGTTACGGCACCACATCTGAACACTGATGTGGTCCGTAACACAGCAGAGCGAGGGCATTGTACCACTTTATAACAGACAAAACAACTGAGTGAATAAAATGATGTTAAGTCAAAACTAAATGTTAACGTGTTTGTAGAGTCCTGGCTTTTGGACAATCAGATTATTGTTACCTTTAGTTAAATACAATCAACTAAACATGCCGGCTGTGTCTCTCTGTTATACTGTAACCTTTATAGGATGTGCTCTGGTAAATTTTTTGCACCCTGGCTCACAGCTCATGTAGCAGGTCAGAGCCTCTGTAACGTATGGCCCCACCAGTCCACGACCTGCAAAGACCAAACCTCAGTTGTTTATGAAAGCAGAAAGAATTTAGTTGCTCAAGTGTCTCTAGAAACTGTAAAAACACCCACATGGTCAGGCTGCCATTTTTATGCTTCATTCCTGTAAAGAGTGTGAGGATCCATGTTGAAGGTTTTCATCAGAAGCCATTAGTATGTTGGACATTGTTGGAAATACTCACTTCGAAGTTGCCACGTGGCTACTATGGCAACAATGACCACCAGCAGCACCACTGGCACCGCCACCGCTGCCAGGTGCCCCCCATGACTTTCCTCCACGCTTGCCTAACACAGATGGACAAACAGCATACAGTATTTTTGTATGTTTGTTTGTTTGTTCAGAAGAAGCCTCTAAATAATATTTTACATTCACGGTATGAATTGGAGTTTAAAAACTAGAATCGTTGTTACTGAGTCTTATTTAACATTTCCCATATTTAGGGATGTTATTTAGGGTCTTGTAAATGTACAGAGAGCCCTCTATTGTTGCTGAAGCTGCAGACGTGTTCGCCTCCATCCTGCTGCCTCCCACTGAAGAACGGTCTCAAATCTGTCTTCTGTACTTACAGCAGCGTGTGTGTCAGTAGACGCTGTGGTAGTGAAATTGTCCTCATGAAAGCCTAAACAAACATTAACAAATAAAGGGGAGGGCATAAAAAAAAGAAATTTCTATTTGAATTTAAATATAAATCCACATTTTAAACAAGCATTTAGAAATGGGAGCACCTGTCTCTTTGGTGGTGATGGTCAGAACGTTGCTGGCCTTACTGGTGCCCAGTCTGTTCCTGGCAAACATGCGGAGGTTGTAGGTGGAGGGCTTCATCTCTAAAATGGTGGCGTTTGTCTGACTGGAGCCAAACTCAACAACTATCTTTGTGGAATCCCAGGAGGCTGTGTGGGAAAAGGAAAAGGTCTTAATGAAAGTCTGACATGTGGAAGCAGAAATGAAAGTCCTACCATTAACAGCTTTATACTCCAGGGTGAACCCTGTAATGGGGCTGCCACCTTCCAGGCCGGGTGTCCAGACCAGAGAGAATGTGTTGTATTTGACCTCCGTTAACTTCACCACTGGAGGTTCTGGCAGCACTGAACCATGCAGTAGATGAAAGGAAGATTCAATAAGAAAATATCTGAATCGATCCCAGAGAAGCCAGAAGACGAGTGTGTGGAGCCTGACCCGAGGTCACCCTGGTGGTGGGGTCGCTGTCTGCCCACACAGTGGCAGCAGTCACGGGTGCTGCGGTGGTCTCCGGGAGGTCGGAGTGTGTGGTTACATCTGTCCATGTGGGGGCAGGAGTGGAAGGTGTGTGAACTTGAGAACTGATGAAATGAAATTGATCTTTCAGCTGTGTTCTGCCCACTCACCCTCATCCAGGGTGGAGCAGGGCGGTGCCGTGGAGGCAGGTCCGATCCCTGCGTTGGTCTTGGCCTGGACCAGAACGCCGTACTTGGTGGAGGGCTTGAGGTTGCTCAGAACGATGCTCTCCACCTCCCGGGTGGCGCTCACGCTCAGGCGGTGCCACTGTTGGTGCGCGGGGTCGTACTCCCTGTAGCTGACGGCGTACTGCGCAGGAGCCCGTTTGTGAGCTCTGGCTTGGGGGGCTAACGAGGGGAGAGGTCACACTTTAGGAGGAGCTTTTGGAATCGGGCTGGGAGGTGTGAAGCACCTGACTGACCTTCCATGTGACTCTGATGCTGTGAGCAGTCAGGCCCTCCAGCTGCATGTCCAGAGGAGGACCTTCTGGTGCTGAGGACACGGAGGAGCCAGCAAAACCAACCATCCATAAGAATGTTCATCGTACAAAGAAGATTCTGTGTGATTCGGCTCTACCTGTCTCTTTGGAGGTGATGGTCAGAACATTGCTGGCCTTACTGGTGCCCAGTCTGTTCCTGGCAAACATGCGGAGGTTGTAGGTGGAGGGCTTCACCTCTAAAATGGTGGCGTTTGTCTGACTGGAGCCAAACTCAACAACTATCTTTGTGGAATCCCAGGAGGCTGTGTGGGAAAAGGAAAAGGTCTTAATGAAAGTCTGACATGTGGAAGCAGAAATGAAAGTCCTACCATTAACAGCTTTATACTCCAGGGTGAACCCTGTAATGGGGCTGCCACCTTCCAGGCCGGGTGTCCAGACCAGAGAGAATGTGTTGTATTTGACCTCCGTTAACTTCACCACTGGAGGTTCTGGCAGCACTGAACCATGCAGTAGATGAAAGGAAGATTCAATAAGAAAATATCTGAATCGATCCCAGAGAAGCCAGAAGACGAGTGTGTGGAGCCTGACCCGAGGTCACCCTGGTGGTGGGGTCGCTGTCTGCCCACACAGTGGCAGCAGTCACGGGTGCTGCGGTGGTCTCCGGGAGGTCGGAGTGTGTGGTTACATCTGTCCATGTGGGGGCAGGAGTGGAAGGTGTGTGAACTTGAGAACTGATGAAATGAAATTGATCTTTCAGCTGTGTTCTGCCCACTCACCCTCATCCAGGGTGGAGCAGGGCGGTGCCGTGGAGGCAGGTCCGATCCCTGCGTTGGTCTTGGCCTGGACCAGAACGCCGTACTTGGTGGAGGGCTTGAGGTTGCTCAGAACGATGCTCTCCACCTCCCGGGTGAGCGCTCACGCTCAGGCGGTGCCACTGTTGGTGCGCGGGGTCGTACTCCCTGTAGCTGACGGTGTAGCTGCGCAGGAGCCCGTTTGTGAGCTCTGGCTTGGGGGGCTAACGAGGGGAGAGGTCACACTTTAGGAGGAGCTTTTGGAATCGGGCTGGGAGGTGTGAAGCACCTGACTGACCTTCCACGTGACTCTGATGCTGTGAGCAGTCAGGCCCTCCAGCTGCATGTCCAGAGGAGGACCTTCTGGTGCTGAGGACACGGAGGAGCCAGCAAAACCAACCATCCATAAGAATGTTCATCGTACGAAGAAGATTCTGTGTGATTCGGCTCTACCTGCTTCTTTGGTGGTGATGGTTAGAACGTTGCTGGTGCTGCTCGTACCCAAGCTGTTCCTGGCAAACATGCGGAGGTTGTAGGTCTTGGCTGGACGCAGATCCACCAGAGTCAGCTGGGTCAGCTCAGGGTTCATGACCTCAGTGATGACCGCAGTGTCCCAGGAGGCTGAATCACACAAGACTCCGTCAATGCCTGAACCTCCAACCGTTCCAGCGTCTCGCTCATCTTCGTACCCTGTTTGTTTTTGAGATCAACCCTGTAGCTTGTAACTGGTCTGCCTCCATCAAACGCAGGAGTCCACTGAACCGTCAGGCTTCTCTCCCTCACCTCTCGTGTTTCCACCGTCAGGGGGTTGGGCCGCGCTGAAACGAGAGCATGCGGGATCTCTAAGCAACAGTCCCTCCAGAAACGTGATTTAACCCGTCGTCGCTGAATCCCTCCTTCAGTAGAAGTACCTCTGTCCTTCAGGAGCTTCACAGGCTTCCGGTTAAACGAGACAATGGCACTGTTTTTTTAAAAAACAAAAAAAAGAGAAGAAAAGTTCCTCACCTGGAACCACAGTCAGGGTAACCTGGTGTTTATGGTCATTGAACCAGCCTGGAATATCCACGCGGCATCCATACATCCCAGAATCTGCCTCCTCCACCCGCCTGATGGTCAGGGAGACGTCGCCGTCCTGGAGATCCCCCTGCAGCAGGTACCGCTCCGACAGCCTGCTGGTGATGGACGTCCCGTCTGACTTGATCACCTGTTTAGCGCAGCCTCTGTTGGGGATGGGCCCCCGGCCCCAGCAGACGGGAAGCTTTCCGTAGTACCCAAAGTCATATTTACAGTATAAAGTCACATCTGTCCCCACTGTGGTGATGATGTCTGCAGATATACAGCCTAAGAACAGCCAAAAAACAGCCAAAAGGTTGATCAAGAGTTCAGAAAACACAACATCAGTGAGCTCTGAAGACTTACTGAGGAGGACACAGAGAGTAAGGATGCACCACAGAGGAAGGGATCTGCCCCAAAGGATCATTGTGCTTCAGCTTCTCGCTCGACGGAAAGACTTCTGTCCACCTGCTGTGTGACACTGAGCCAAGCTGCAGTTTGGTTTCAGCTTTGAACCGCTTTCAGATCACATGACGGTGTCCTTGATGCGCTCGCACAAACAACTAGCGCTGGCAGAAGAGGAATGCTGAAAAGAGCTGTTTCCTTCTCGCCGCTTTTGGTTCCTTAATCTGGAAGAGGTGCTCTGTGGCATTCTGATGAGTAGACAGACAGAACCTGGGTCATCTGGAAACACTGGCGGCCTGGGCTCAGAATAGACAGAGAGATGGATGGCTTTTTTGTTTGGCGTGCATTTCTTCCATATCTCTAAACAGCACTGTTAGCTACAAAATTAGTAACTTTGAGCCAAAGTTAATGAAACAGGCAACAATGTCTCAGCTTTAACCCTGGACATCAGCATGCACGTACAGATAAACCCACAGGGCGGGAATGTTTTCAGATACGAGGTGATAAATTGCTTAAATATTGCAGTGATTACACTCAAAGTCTGCTTTTCTTCAGGGTCGTGACTTCTTGTGCTTCCTAGACTGCTGAGCTGGAAGTTTAGAAACTCTGAGGAGAACTTCCTCTTTCATCACATCTAGTTGCAGCAACTACCTCCAACTTGTTGGCTTTTTGACCTATACAGTACTAAAATACAGGAGGAGCAAACAAAGTTCAAATTGTCAGTAAAAAATTGTAAACATCACTGAATTCAAGACAAAAAATTGAATATAGGTGGCAGCCTGAACATGTGGGTGCTTCTCATTTTTTTAGGGACAGATTTTCTTTAACACCGAAAATGGCACTAAATACTTTTTGTATTGAACCTATACATTATTAGGACCCTAAAAATCAGAGATTTAATATAAAGAGCAAAACCTATTTAATCCTGAAAGAAAAATCAAAATCGTGCATTTGTGTGCCTCAAATTTTCAGAACTTTGTGTTGACTGAAGCTGCAATTAATGACATTGAGGCATATTTCTTTTATTTGTGAAAAAAAAAAAACCCACAAAAAACAAAGAAAGCAAAAAACACCTGTATACTGGGTGACTTTCAAACAATAATCCTTCCAAAAGAAGATAAAATAAAAAAGGATTTTGTTTCCAGAGCGAATGTGAAGAAATGTTGTATTTCAGTTTGGAGGTGAGAAAATAACAGGCAAATTTGATCACATAACAAAAAATTTAAATTTAAAAATAAAGAATGTGGGGTTTTTTGTTTTTTTTTATTTTTATTTTACTGGTTTTAATCAAATCACATCAGTTATGACACAATAGAGAAAAAAAAACTTCTCTGTGGGTTGAGTTTTTAGTTGAAGTAGATATTTGAAAGTATTGTTGATTTCTAAAACTATTTTTTTTTTAAAATTGAGGTTTAAAAACACAAAAAAAGAAGGAGAAAGAAGAAACAGCCAAGGATGGCGGCAACAGTGTGAGTTACTTTTAGGAAAACAACCACATGGATTCCAAAAAGATGAGCAAGCTGATAAATTTGTCCCCTTGCGTCACTTCGAACGTTTACTTTTGTTGTTGTTTTTGTTGTTGTTTTACTCCAGTAGCTGGACCCACATTCTCAGATAGGATATTTATAAAAATAACATCAGGGTGGACGTGTGGACGTCTGTTGAGCAAACATGTGGCTAAAATGGGAAAAAAATGTTGAAATTGGGGGGTTATTTCAATGTGAAAATAATTAATTCTTTTAATGATGAATCACATTTTTAATTCTGAAAGGCAATGTTGCATTTAGAAATAAAATCTGTTCAAAAGAAGAAGTAAAAAAGATGAATATAATGAACTATAGTGTTGAAAATAAAGTTGACCTTTTGAGACTATAACCAGCCCGTGACTGCTTCGACACAACGTTGTGCAGGCAGTTCAATGAACTGGGCAAACTGTTTGAAACTCAAGCCAAGTGCAAAGTATTCATGTAATTCTTTACATTTAGACTTTCATATTTTTTTCTTGCCATTTCGACTTTTAATCACACTTAATCTAATGATTTAAAAAAAAAAAAAACACCTCCGCTCTTTTTTTTTCTCATGAGTGGCCCTAATACTTTTCTGTACTTTCATATCCATGTTCCAAAGGTCTGAGAATGTTTCTTTTCTTCAGCAGCAGAATGAGGGAAGAATCTTGTCGAGGCGGTCAGTACCGCTATTCTCCTGTAGGGGACGCTCTCCGCAGCCGCATCCAACCCTTCATACACTCGCAGCTCAGGTCTGCCAAAGAAAGAGGAATTATGTGTCCGTTTGGTAGGTTTATACACACCAGTGAGTCGCATCTGTTTTTCAGAGAAAACTAGTTGACTGTAAGTGGTTTACCTGGTCCGAGCGTTCGCTTAAAGAGTTTAAAAGACAGAATCAGTCAAAAACCTTGTAAAAATGTGTGGACGATGTTGGTTGATGCTCCAGGATGCTGTCATAAATGTTCTCAGCAGCAGAGGTGCTGAGACGTTCCGCCCTCCTCCTCTGGAGAAAGCCTCTGCCTTTTTGGAGAAAAACCTTTTTTGATTGGAGTTTTTCCTGGGTGGCCCAGGGGCGTCTGCCCTCCATCCATTCCACACCCACTCACAAAAATAACACTCACTGTAAGCAAAGAGCAGAGCTGTGACTACGGTGAAAAAGAAAACGGCTGCCAGCCTGCAAAGGTTGCGTCCTCCCAGAGAGTTCTGCAGCAAAAACCAACCAGAGTGGGTGTTGGTGTGTGAAACAAACAAGTTTGTTATGAAGACTCGTATTCGGAAACTAAAATTTGACCTCAAACAGTAGAAAACTGTTGACTTGTATTTTAGCCACCAGAGGGGCCTCCTGCACAGAACAAAAGAGTAGAGGTTAATTTCCTCTGTAGTTTAGTTCCTCTGAAGCTAATGATGGGAATCAGGAGGAGTGTACATCAGCTGAGGCTGCGCCATCGTTGTCTTCCTGCACAGACGCAGATGTTTTCACCGTTTCTGTGGACGACAGAAAAAAACACAAGCATGAAGTAAAAGTCGGGTCCACTTTAAAAGCTTGAAGGAGGAGAAAGAAACAGAAAAACAAATGTTTTCTCTGACAAACAATGTTCATTTGTCAGTCAGTTAAAGAAGGTTCCTGTAGTTGCTAACAGACTTGTCACTGATGCAATTACAGAATGATTCTTCTATAGAAATGCAAAAGAAAATGGTGTTTAACTGCTAAATACAGTGATTCCGTTGTTCATTTTCTAACACAGTGAAGAACAGTACTGTTTTCCTCTCCCACCTTGTGTGGTTGGGGCGATCATGTCCTCTGTGGTGGGTTCTTCAACCGGAACTAAAGGAAAAATGTCCAAATCGGTTTTAAATCTGAATCACAGAGTTTAACCTGGGTCCTTTTCAGGGGTCCCACCTTCCTCAATGACCAGCTGGATGTTGACCTTGTGGTCGTTGAACCAGCCCGGGATCTCCACCCTACAGCCGTACTCCCCACCGTCACTCCACCCAGCGTTGAGGATGGTGAGGGACACGTCTCCGTCCCCCACCCGGCCCAGCAGCTGGTACCTGGGGGACTGCGTGAACGGCGTGGCTCCAGAGGAGAGAATGGTGCTGGAACATTTGGACCTGGGTACCTTGGCCCGTCCCCAGCAGAACGACAGGGAGCCGTGAGCCTGGGCGTCGTACCTGCAGGGCAGCGTCACATTGTCCCCGTACCAGCCGGTGATCGTGAAGCGGTTTAAAGTGAAGGACACTGAGGACACGATATAAACCGCCGCTGTAATTCCAAAATACGCACGATAAAAACACACACTTGTGCCTCCTCTCACCCACACACACACACTGGAGAGGATATCGACTTACCTCGACTCACGATCACGAGGATGAGGAGGAGATACCCCACAGAGCACATGTGTGTGGGCTTCTGCACAGAAAGGAGAGGATAAGTCAGAAACATCCCCCCCACACACACTCCAGATAGCATCTGAAGAGCTGGCTTCCTTTTTTTCCGAGAATCAGGAAGGAAATCAATGGTTGACTACATTTGGAGAAGAAAAAGTAAGTTTGTTTGGTTAAAGAAACGCTGAAGTGGAGGCTGGGGAGGGAAGAGCTCCGCAGAAGCTCGGTCAGACTTAAAGACATCAGCTGAAGTATTTACTGCAGCTGGATCGATGAGAGTGATAAACTCTGATGGAGGCGAGGCGCTGAAACTGTGTCCTGGCGGAACCGAGGATGATTCATCCACATCCAGCCGGCAACAGATGATCAGAGCCGAGCCGGAGCCTCTGAATATGGGGGAAGTTTGCACCCAACTAATGCAAACCCCTTCTCCTTTGACAAACTACACCTTCTCCTGCTCAGATTGATGTTCTGAGCTCCTGTGGCTGCCGGGCAGGGACCAGGGCACGTTCATGAACTCAGCAGCCAGAGACAAATGGTTTTACCTTGTCCGCCCCTCCGCCACACTGACCAGTCCATCTCCACCTCCACCTGTCGACTGGGTCAGACGCTACTCAGCCTCGTAGATCACCGTCCTCCCACCGAGACCTGCTTTGCTGTGGGTTTTTGTCTACAGACAGGCTCAACAACACTGTGAAATTGGCTCTGAAAGAGAAAATAAAAGCACCGAAATCCCTGGTAGATGTGGCCGAGTCATTAAACCTTTCCTGATGCTGCGGCGGGAGGAGTGTGTAGATAAGGTGAGTGAACCAAGGGCGAAGCCCAGCTGTAGTGTGGCTGCGGGGGAACTTCATGAGCAAGACTGAGATCGAGCTGGGAAAACCGTCATGTAGCAGCCATGTAAACAAACCAGACCGTGGCAAAAAACCAGCAGGTTTGATCAGACATCGACCACAGGAAAAGAGGTGGCGTTTCCTTTTTTTAGAAGGAAATGTGATGAATCATTCAGGTCCTGAATCACTTCTTCATTCTTTGTCACTCTGAGCTCCCCTGAAGGGATCGGTCAGAGCGGGCGGAGAGGAGAAGGCATTGATTTGCAATATCGCTGACAGCGGCAGATCCACACTTACCTCTGCAAATATGCTGAGCTGTGCAAATATGCTCAGCTGCCTCCATCCGCCACACAACCTCCACATCCTGGACGTGTTGGTCTGCCCGACCGAAGACAATCATCTCACCCAACGCTCGTTAAAGGCAGCATTTTTGTTCACGTCCTCAGGGGGAAAAGAAAACATCATTCCATGCAGTTTTCCAGGTCTTCCATAAAAGATTAATGATGAAAAAGACAAATTGCCCCTGCGGATCATTGTCAGCCAGCGCCTCACCTCTCTTATTTATTTAACATGTGGAAGACCTTTTGGATTGCAGAGGTAAACAAATTTTGGCGTAATTGGTTTATTTCACCCACTTCTTATTGCTGACCACAGTTGTCCTCACCTTGTTGGTAACAGATGGGAGGGAGAAGGCAGAAGAGCACAGCCGAGCGATGAAAACATCAGCACGCTAACATAGGAAATGTTGTGTCTCTGCGTAGTCCTCATCTCATTTAAGGTCCCTTCATCAGTAAGGTTCATAAAATCATAGCAAAATTCAGATAAACCAAAGCTTTTCTGTGCTGGTAGTGAGGAAATAGGACTCATCCTTTCATCCTAAAACACGTTTGGTCCTGACCTGGCCCATGGATGAGATGGTGAAACCACGAGGAAGCCCAGCTGACCTATTTTAGGCTGAGGAGACGATGAGCTCATCAAGAAGAAGAAGAAGAAAGAAGAAGAGGCTTCGGCATCTTGCTCAAGGGCAACAGAAGTGTTGCAACAGTTCAGATTCAGCTGATCTCTCGTGACAGAAAACAAAAAAAAAGACCCAGGATTGGTCCTGACATGCACGGGTGCTGCGCTCAACTACTGTTTGAGCCAACTGGGGAGTTCTTATTTTCTCCAAATCACTTTTTCCGGCAGATTAAGGCCTGTTTTTGTTAGGCTGTAGAGAAAATTATTCCCCTTCGTTATTACATCTCCTCCTGTTTTGCACATGCACAGGACGTGCACGTTGTGCTCATGACTGCAGCTTCTGGTGGCTGTGGGGCCTCGGCCCTTTCCCCACTTCCAACTTCCCACTACCGTCTCTCCCGGGAGTCTCAAAGTCCCCCCACAGTTTCCCCTATTAATATCCCAGCAGGGAGGCCAGAGCTCGTGGGGAGTTTGGGAGCGGAAACGCCTCCAAACGCTCCTGGAGGACAGAGATGGGTGAGGATAAGAAAAAGAAAAGAAAGGACAGGGAGATGGAGGGTGAAGTAAGAATGTTTAATTGCATGTGTGATCAGGAAGGGTGGGGAAAGGTCTGCAAGTGGATGCATAAAATAGAAAAACAAAGTGATTAAATTAGGACTGGAGAAAAGAGAGAAATTTAAAGAGAACTTTGCCAGGAAACAGAGATGTCCGCGGCCTTTTTAGAGAGAGATATTGGCAAAGTCTTTATTGATGAACACAGCAGTTGTTTCAGGAACTATTCTGTGCCGTTTAGCCTCTTTGGTGTGATTTTTGTCCCGGTCTGGTTAGCGCTGGGACGCTGCCACCAGTCCCTTCAGCATTACTCACTGCAGCATCACTGCTTTCCCAGAATAATCACCGAATTACTGCAGACTGGACCATGTCTGGCCGGACTGCTTTTTACCAGAATCTGGACCCAAAGCATGTGTGTGAAAGGTAGGAATCTGAGTCCGGGTCTCTGCATTTCACTGTCAGCCCATCAGCATTCTCATGAGTCCAGCCTCCTCCGGCACTATCGAAGGAGAAAAATGTGCAAACATAAACATGCCCTTAAAGGAAAGTGATTAGGAGTACATAGAACACAAGTTTTCTTGACCCAAAGCTGATCCAGATCCAACTCTGCTCCTCCGCTGGGAAGTCCTCTTTTCATTTCTCACATGGCCTGCTCACTCGTCCTACTAACACAGGACACAGAGAGGGATGCTGAGAAAACCATACGAGGACATGAGCATGGGACCAGTCTGGGAAAGACAATCCTGAAAGTCCCCTTGTGGCAGTGATGGAAAGCTCATGCAGGTTAGCTGCAGCTGAGCCAGTGGTTGGAAGCTGCAAGATGAATCCCACCGATAAATCCTGCAGATTCATGCCTAAGCCTCCAAATAAAATCTATTTAAAATTATAATAAAAAAAGTTCGTAAGCCAATTAAATAAACAATGCATCTGCCAGCACATAACCAAATTATTTCCAGGCTCTTTCTCCGTTTGCACGCTCTCTATTTCTGTGAATGGGAATTCTGGGCTCAACAGCCCCACGGTGTTTGTTTGAACATTAGAGGACTTGTAGACGGTCAAAAAACAAGATAGAACTTCCTCAGTCAGGTCCACGGCAAAACGGATTAGGAGGAGATACAACAAGTACCGAGCTAATTTGGTGCTGGAACACGATGCAGACCACCCAGAGCAAGGCTAAATCCCACGCCAGCAGAAGCGGATCTGACCCCGTTAACTTCCTGTCGGATGACACAACAACAAGGAGCGTTGAGTTATACCGATGTCAATTTATCCAGAACCAGTCGCAGGTAAAGAAAGAGTTTGAGATAGTCACCAGTCTGATTGTGAGCCAACCAGCAGCAACACTGACCTCATCGTCAGCACTGAACGCGTCGCACCAGAATCGGGGTCGGCAGGAACATTTATTTATGTTTACGTGCAAACGGTTTCAGATAAATGAGGTGCAAAACACTAAACACTTTCAAGTTTATTAACACAGTGCAGATCTTTGTTTGAGCTTCCCTTTTTTGTGTTTATTTACAACTCTTTCATGCTTTTCAGTGTGAGCAAACAAGGAAAAAAATTGTATAAATGTTCACTGTTTAGAAAAGGCTCAATTGACAATATAAACATCCACAGAGCACCAGGGTCATTTCACACTGTGTGAAACCATAAACCATGCATGTGAAGCTAAAATGTTCTGCTTGTGCAAGCATCCTTTACATAAGCAGCAACTTTAGCGGACTTTGTGTGTAAACTGTTAACACTGGGTAAAAATCGTTCTCCACTTAGGGCCTGTTTCGGCCACATGACGCTTCAAATGCTTCAAATAGCAAATATCAAGTCACACACAATAAGAACAAACTAAGTTGACAGCTAGAAGTGGATGTACTTCCACATCAGAACAAACGTGGGATATGGGCTGTCCTCCCTTCTGTTCTGGAGTCAGTGTTAATGGCAGGAAAAGCGTCTCAGCAGGACGCCGTGATGTGCAGCTTAGCGAAGACAAGTCCGTACCAGAGTGGTTGCCATGGTTTCAGAGGCTGCAATAGAACGTCTGAAAGATGATATTCCCTTGAATTTCTGAGCTGCCAAATACCAAACCCTCATTTAGCTCTGGTATTAATATTTCAACAATTTGGATGGAGAGAATCATGGAAACTGGCTAAAGGTGAAAGTGCTGAGGCAGCATTTCCATTTCCAAAACTAGTGAACGCTTCTTTCTCTAACAGTGTTTTTAATTCCTGTCTCCAAAGAGCTGATCCCAGGTTTATCCCCATGACTTCTTCTCTCACAGTGTTTTTCTTTAATATTCAAATGTTTGGTAAAAAATGTACAGTCTGCTTTGACTCTGTGAAACCCAGACCTGTCTGGAGCATAAATCAGACACAAACTAACGAGTCCAACGCTTGCTGGAGGCTTTTAAAGAGACAACTGTACTTCATTTACGGTCGGGTTCTGCCAGAGGTTGAATTGTGCTTCATTAACATTTTTTTAAGCAGAAAGTGACGCCTTTATGTGTGTTTGTGTCAGCGAGCATGTGGGAATGAATGCCCTCTCCCCGTCTGATGTTGGGCCAAAGACGACATTTTTGCCATCTGACCTCCGACTATTCTGCTTTCTGAGGTATTTCAGGAATTTTTTTCCCTCCCATTTAAGAAACCGTTTTTCACAACGTCGTTCTTACCGATGCTCAGATGTTTCTGTCTTTGAATGAAGAACCTGAGCAAAGTCAGGAAGGAAACACACTTTCTCCAAAACAGGCAGGAAGTGAGTTCAGCAAGGCTGTGGAGAAAGAAAAAAAATGAATCTGACCTGACAGCAAAGATGACATCGCACCTCTGTACCAACATTTTTGTTCTTTTTTACATCTTTTACAGGGCAGACATGTCTTCCTCCCACTGCAACATTAAAAGTGTACCGACCTCTTGAATCTGAGGGGTGAAGAGCTCAGCCGCTCGTGGTTTGATTCCGGTCCCAGTTGGCATCTTCTCTCTGTGAAAAGCACCGGTTTGCACTCACAGTCCAGAGTCATTTGCATGTGTGTAAAGGCTCCATACCGCTGGGTTTTATTGATTAGACTAAGTGAAACAGCAGGACGTGCCTCAGAACACAAGATTTCAAGATAGCAGGTAAAATATGATACTGTAAAGTAGCATTAACAATAAAGTAGCATTAACAATAGAGACCCTGCACTGCTTGACCCTTAAAGTGATAAATTTAGCACATTATTTTAAGTAAAAGTGTTCCCTCGATGCATACCTAAGTGGTTGGTGTGCAGCTTTAGGAATTGTAAAATATCTACATAAATCTCTGTAAAGGAAGCATTAACAGGAAACCACGCAGAGGTCCCGTTTCAGTGTCACCACCTTTACGCCGCAAGTTCACTTCAGCCACAGTTCATCTCTGGTGCATCTCGCATCTGTATAAACACCACAGAGGAGCAGTGGAGGGTCCTCCTCTGAGACAGCCGCCGAGCTGGAGAGGAGCTAACTCAGAAAACAGAGACAGGAAGGGTTGACACATCAGCTGCATGTGTGTGTGTGATTCATTACCACCAAGTTATTACATAAGTGCCAATGCTGCCAAACTAACAGAGACATATAGGAGCCACATGAGCATCAAAAGGGGGAACGTGAAACCTTTTGAACATGCCTGCTGCTCTAGGGTGCATCCTCAGGCCCTCAAGTGTGAAAGGAGACATTACAAACCCACTTTGTTCCAGAGCACTAACTCCACACAGCAACATTCTGCTCAATGGGCTGCACCCGGCAGAGGCTGCTCTCAGAAAAGCCGGCACTAAAAATGATAAACTCGGATGTTCGAACAAGACCTCCTTATTAAACAGCTATAAATGGTTATGTTTCAGACGTATAAATTAAAAATATCTCGGCGATTTACATTTTGACGTCCCCTCACGAGACTTTTTTTTAGTGAGTCGAGTGATTTACAGGCTGAAGGATGCGGTGAGAATTGTCTGCACATTTGTCTTTCTCAGCCTCAGGCCTGCGGTCTCGAGCTCGGCCTCCATGGTGAAATCAGTGAAATTGCTCCCAGGTTATGCATTCAACCACACGTCTCGGCTGCACTGTGCCGTGCCCCCGTTGACAGAGCGGAAACGCCGAGACGCTTCTTTATGGTCACACTGCAGTTTCCTTAGAGACACTTTAGCTGCAACCGTGCAGCTCGCATGAACTTGGAACTTGGAACTTGGCTGGCTGCTGGAAGTTTCTCACAGATGCCTGTGGCATTTCAATTAGGCACAGGGAGGAATTCCTTCGTCAAACACACAATAACAAGTGCTTAAAAGAGGGAAAAAAATGCCTTTGTGGAGCGTTGCAGTGATGAATTACTCCAGATTATTTTGCACCCTCTGCATAACCTCAGACGCTTGTAAATCATTTACATAATAAAGATGAACTGTGGCTGTTGCCTTTAAATCTGGTTGCTGCCAAGTACAAATTATCCAGCGAGGAACATATCTTGTGCTAAAGATTTGCTACACATAAGGGAGTTTTTGTTGTTGTTGTGGTTGTTGTTGCTGTTTTTTTTTTTTTTATTAAACCCAAAATAAGATAAATGTGACTGTACATCCTGTTATATTATAGCGAGGCTATTTCAACATTATCAAACATTACAAAATGATATTTTTAAAAATATATTTCCTCATTTAGGGCGCTCACGCCTGCAGCATCCATATGAGTTGTATATGTTTATAAATTGAGCATCACTCCCTCTAAGACTGCCGGCTCCTCAGGAAGCAAACTAACGGCTCTCAGGCGTCTCTCTGCACTGCAGAAAATATGACACATCAGTTCAGCTGCAGAACGAGCAGAGACAGATAACAGCGCATCAGCAGGAACCCCGCTGCACAGAAAAATTACTTTAAAAAATTATAAGGAACATTTGTTGTCTTTGTCAGTCTTACAAAGCCTTCGTCGGTACCACGAAGCAGCTGGTTGAAAAAGGAAAGCAAAAAAACTTGCAGACAGCGGCTGTATTTGGCCACAAATGGAGGGAAAAATTAAAATCGGAACAGTTTGGAACACAGCAGCAGCTGCGGAACGTCCTGGATGCAGGCGCATTCTCCAAAAATATCCTTTAAATAGAGAATAAAATGTGACCATTTCATCTGATAAAGAGACCAGGGATGAAGGTCATCAGAGGGAAGACGGGGAATAAAGCCTCAGATGTTTTCAGTCATTCAGTTTTTAAGACTCCAAATACTTCAAGATTACAAAATGCAAACCAGAGCGTGAGGACTCATAAATACGCTTCAGGTGTGACACACTGTTTTGCATCTAAACAACCACCATTTTCATATTGACTTAATCATGTAAATAAGCAGCAAATGAGAAACATTGGAAGATTAATGAGTGGGCGGGTGATGAATATATTAATTGTGATAACACGACAAAGCTGGGCCATACTTTGAGTAATTCAATGGACATATTTAATCTGAAAGCCAGTAAGACACCAAGTTTCTGATGGATGGAGGAGCAGGGATGAGCTCAGTCTCCCCAAACGTCCTGATTCTGCAGGAAAGAAGCAAAGTTGTTGCCAATGACACAAACTTTCATCTGCACTATTTCCTGTAATGGCAGCAGTTAAAACAGAGAGAAGATAGCAGCTCCGGCTGCAAATGGCATGCTGGCACAATTTTATCTCCATCGTGCAAGCGTGTGTGCGTGCATGTGTGTGCGCACGTGTGTGTGTTTCTGAGGTGTTAATGAATTAATAATAAAGTGTTAGAAGCGACAGACAACACCAAAAAAATGTAAAACACCCCATCCACAATCTAGTACTGATTGAAAGAGCGAAACTGAAGATTTAAGGGGGAAACATGCAGCAGCGCATTGCACTCCAAGGCTTGTTTACTCTGTGTGTGTGTGTGTGTGTGTGTGTGTGTGTGTTGGGGTTTGCTCTATGCACCCTCAGGTGTGTGTGTCATGCCGGCTCAGCATTTGCTTCAGTTCTCTGGACGACGTTGTCTTCATTATGTCGACAGCAGAAGTCCTCCACTCCACACCATCGAGTCAGAGCAGCTCATTAAATATCAGCTGGTGGAAATCTCTCGTTTCACTTCACTCTCTTCTTTTAAATTATAATTTACATTATCCCTCCTCCTCCTCTTTCACAGAATGAGATGTTTCTGATGCAGTGGAGCTGCGGCTCCTCCATCATATCAGTGGGGCGACAGGCACTCGTTTAATAATTGTGCTTCTGCATTCATCTGACAAATAATTAGTTGACTGAAAGTCATTTGAATATTTGTCCCCAGGTTGCTGTTAAAGAGCCTGTAATCGTTTTGTATATTTTTCATCCTCTTTTACAAAACGCTGCAACAATGCAGCAGTTTCCGTTTGTCTGACCTGCCATCACAGAAGGAGCATCCGTCACCTTATGCAGCGTTTGTGTATTTGCTTCCTAATACTATAGTTATGCATCTGCATGGAGTCAGAGGAATAAAAACTAAAAAAGCAAAGGGATCGTCATTTTTATGAATGGCTGGTGTGGGGATTTTTCCTTTAATCAGCAGCCACCGGTGTGTTTGGAGCTGAGTCCCTGACAGATTTCACTGTCTGCAGGCCAAGTTAAACTTGGCCTCTGCGGGGGCTTGGATGACCCACTACTGTTGCGAGCTATAAAACTTCCATCTTTCTTTTCGACCCGCCGAGTTAGTGCTGGGAGTCTGGGATCCTGGTCCTGCACTGATTGTCTGTGTTTGAGACTCTGTAAATGCGGCGAAGCTTCAGAAGCAGGCAGGTAAATAAGCCCGGACTGAAAACGAGCGTTCTTGTCTTCGGAGGGAACATGTTCCCCACGCTGAAGCTCACGCGCTGGGACTGACGTTCGTCAGAAGCTCCAAATCAACCGAGCAGAGGTGGCATCTCATTTATTATCTAAAGCTGGTGGTAGGGGGGGTGTTTATGCTTGTCGAGGTTTTCTTCAGGTGAGTTTGAGTCACTGCTTTGTTTCAAAGACTAAAAAATGAGAAAGATAATGATTATTTACCTTCATTTTGTCAGAAGTCTGGGTCAAAAGGCAGCAGCGCACAACAACCCCCCCCCCCCCATCAGCGGTGAGCCGACCCACCAGTCACCTCCTATTAACGATGACAGTCGTCCAAGCACGACACAAAGCTGCCTCCGACCTGCTTACACACTTATTGGTTGGTTTGTTTTCGCGACTCGTGTGTCACCGCGTTGTTGTGTTGAACCGTCTTCACAACACGATTGAGTCCTGCTGTAATATTCTTGCTCGGGTCAGCGGCTGTTATGGCAGTCGTACAAGACAGCCAAGACAAATTAAAGCAGACAGCAGTGGGAACGAAAATTCTGCTCTGTTTACTAAACTCTAAAAGCATTCCTGCTCTGTCTCTTTGGCAGATGAATATCCTTCTGTCTGGGAGCTTGTACCCCATATGCACATACGTCCAATATTTCTTGCTTTTAGAGAGCTAAATGACAACTCTAAACTGGTAATTGTACGAGCTTTCTTTGGGATTACGAGCCGCTGCGCCTTATGGAAGACGTTGGGACGGATCTGCGTCTCTGATCTGGGCTAGAGTCTGGTATTTAGTGCCGGTGTCATCCAGCTTCTCTCGATTAATCAAACTCCTTAATCACACACTTAATACTGCTGAATCCTCTGTAGTTTTAAACTTTTCAAAGTACTTTAAAACAAGCAAATCGGTAGAAACTGCCTCCTAGCCAGCACAAACCAAAATAGCATCAGTTAACGAGCGGAGGACATTTTCCGCCCACCGGGGGATTGATTCCCTGCAATTCCGAATATTAGCACTGGGTGCTCATCTGACGCCCAGAAGCCTGAGGACACCTCTTACCCGTGATTAAGGGCGATGTCTGCAGACTCAACAGCATCGCCTGCGGTTCAAGCGCTTTCCCAGATGTTTCCGGGTCCATCAGCCTGCGTCAGGATGCCTTTTTTTCTAAATGAATAACCCCCCTCCCCTATTGGCACCACTGCAGACCTTGCGTTCTTATCGTGTAGCTCGGTATCAGGAGCCGCCGCTGTATTTTTGGCCGTATTTTTTCCCAACATGTGTCAGATTTATGCAACGTTGGTTTGAAATATTCCTTCTAAGATTCTCAAGAAGTCAGAGTTCGAATGTGCGTGGTTTAATACAAAGCTGTCGAAACACACATCCCTATTTGGAAGTCTTTATGGGAAGGCAGGATCTAAAATGAATTCCAAACTTTATGGGGGCTCTTATTTTTACCGCTGAGTGACAAATTGTGAGAAAAATGCTAAATACTAATCCTCTAAGCATTTTCTGCTAGTAATATGCCCCTACCACACACGTGACATCACTTATTATAATGATTATAATGGACTCATGCCTGCTTTCTTTTGAGACTGGAACAAATGATTTATTTTGCCTCCCCAGCAGGTAAACAGTGAGACAATGATTCAATATAAAAAGTGGAAGGAAGTAGAGTTTTAGTATCGTCCAGGGCTGCTCAATTTTCCTTCCTGGCCACTGGAACATGGAAGCACAGCGCCCGTGCACGAGCTCTGTCATCTATAGACCGACTGTTTTTACAGGCGTGCATGTTTGGGTGATTTTATGTCCACATTAATCACCCCTTATACGTCCCTGGCCTTTTCTGACCTTACATTGTTGGACTAAATGAGCAGATTAGAGTGAAAAAAAAGAAAGAGCTTCCGCGTTGTCCTTTGTCCCGGGCAGTGATGCTGCTTGAAGGGTATTTTCAGGTTGAGTCTGAGACGATTGAATCTTACCGTTGTGTTTGGAGGTTTTAGCTTAAGTATGAAGAGAAAAGCCAATTTGATGGCTTATTTTCTTTAATTTTTTCACTGACGGTTTATTACCTTACACTGCAGGAAAAGATTTAAACTGAGAACTCGTGTTGAATGCTCCTCCGCTGTGAGCGGCTTCATTGCCCTCCAACTAATTTCCACCTATCCTCAGCCTGTAAACGCGGGATAAAACATCCCAGTGTGGCACACGTGAGGCCACGTTGGCTGCAGGAATCTGAACCTTTACAGTCTGCCGTCAGTAGAATCACATCTGGAGGAAGTGAGTCTTAGAACGACATCAGCTGCGTCTGTATTTGTGCAGCAGTCTGTGATTTGGTTATAGTGGCACAAGATGAAGAAGATTCAATTGAAAAAAGAAAAAAAACTGGAGTATTCACCAAGGAGCTGTTTGGTTAGAGCTGTAGTGGGACCAGCACCTGGTAGAAAAGATAGAATCACCCAGAAGGGTGGGTTGTTTCCTCCTACAGCTCTGCTAAAGGCCCAGCAGATAACCACAGTGTGGCCGTACCTGCTGTGTAGAACATCAACAGCTCCGTTATGGTGAAGAGACAGAACCCCAGAAAAGTCTGGATCCTGAAGGCGGAACATGATCTCAGCCGCCTATGCGGAAAAATGAGTTCTTCAGGCCTGCTTCTGTTACCTGGCAAGACAGATCAACAGATTAGTGCACGTACAAGACGGACGATGAGATAACAGACCTGAGGATGACCGTCCCTGCAGAAGGGTCATCACAGCGTTCACCTTCGCTCAGTGAACGTTCCTCCAGTTTGTGCACAACACAGCCCCCAGCCAGCTCTGAGGATGGTGGAATGTGTTTAAAGCACAACAAATTAGGGTCAGATGCACACTGACGTGTACGTTCCCATTTTACAGTGCAGGTACAGAAAGTTCCAACAACAAACAGCCAAGAAGTAATACCAGGTTTTCCAAAGCTTTCAGAGAGACATAACATTCATAAAAGCAGTCTGTGGTGAGCAGGGTTGCTGGCTCAGGGCTAAGGACAAGTCTGGAGAGAATGGTTCTACCAGCGTGATCCCTCCATCCCCCCAGAGTTCTGGGGCCTCTCTCCAAGGCCTGTTTCAAATGGTTCAGACCCAAAAGAGAGCCGCACCTTCC
Organism: Tetraodon nigroviridis; assembly: GCA_000180735.1. Taxonomy (NCBI): domain Eukaryota; kingdom Metazoa; phylum Chordata; class Actinopteri; order Tetraodontiformes; family Tetraodontidae; genus Tetraodon; species Tetraodon nigroviridis. Next base: position 34,414 of record CAAE01010151.1, on the reverse strand, counting down.
ACACACAAGCCGCTCCGCATCTACGACTGAAATCCTGGGACAAGTTTACACGGAGCTGCACCTGTGGTCACATGACACAGGTGGGAAAGGGAGGCTGACGGATCCGAGAGAGAAGTACATAGAAAGGGTTGAGAGGGTTGTTGAAGCAGTCGTTGGACTCCAAGCAAATATTTTTTAAAAAAGGAACTCACCTGTTCTAATGAAGGTTCAGGTCAGAACAGAGCTGTTGGAACCCAGGCCCCGAGGACACAATCCAGACAGGCTGTCTGTCGAACCAGGCGGACAACTGCCTTTTACCAGGGCATGTGGGAACCTGTTTTCCACCTGAAAGGTCAGAAACCCAGCAGGATTATGGCCCCTGAGGCCTCGCTCCAAACATCTCTGGGTTGGAAGATCTGGGTTTGACTTAATTTCAGTTTAATCACCTTCTTGAATGCACACTTTAGCTGTTTATCCGTCTCATCACCACTTTTCTCTCCCTCTTATCTACGGACCAAAGAAAAATCGATAATAATTATCCAGCAGTGGGGAAAACACCAAGCAAGGCCAGATGGTCGATCGCTGACTCAGGGGGTCAGGGTCTCTCCCTGGAACTTTTCTGGAAGACACTGACACACAGGAAGCTCCAGATGATGTTTTCGTGCTCTCGTGCACAGTAGTCTGTCCCTGTGCATGTCTGGATTAGCCTAGTGCCGGTGATATGTTGCCCTAGGAGGCTGGACCCCTGCTGTGCCTGCAAACACAGGTCACAACAAGGTCAAATCAGATTCCAGTGTTTCGGGCATTTTTTTACAGTCTTCCTGTTTATTGCTGCAGTTGACAGCCTATCATGAGGACGGACATCTAGGAAGAGCATCCGTAGGGATACACAATTTTCCAAGCAACAGGCTTTGGTTATGTTTTTGTTCCGGGAA
>CAAE01010151.1:17199-33144 GCA_000180735.1 Tetraodon nigroviridis | reverse complement strand
CTAAGGATTTCCGTAGTGGGGGGCCGGATGCTCCTCAATCTTCCACTCCTGAGGGAACTGGAACTAAAAAGCCCTGCAGGCTTTTTTTTCAATCTTCTTAGTAGCAGCCAGGAGTTTTGAAGTATCCTGGAAACAAAAGGAATGACTGACATACAGAAAACTGAAGAATTGTAAAAAATCTATGGCCTCTGCTTTTTTAAAAAAAAGAAGAAAGGAAAATTGTAGGTGGTATAACCCAAACTTCTGTGGAAGGATCAAGGCGTCATGCAGAGATTAGCATCAGGTTTGTTAGCAGGAGAGAAGGAATTCCCCAAACAACTAAAAAAACAAGCTGCTCTTTGGGTGTTTTCTGTTGACCTCAGCGGCCGTTGGCCTACACCGCTGCCAAACTAAAACTACCCCAGTAAACTAAAATTACTTCAATTTGTTTAAGTGATAAACACTTTTCCCCTGGCCTGTACAACCAAATTAATATTACAGGCGGTCCAGCCAATAAAAGCCGTAAAACATCCAAAACTATTTTAGAAAGTGAAATGGGAGCGATGTGTAATTATTTCATTTTCATTCATAAATGAATCATTAAAACACTTAATAATAAATGGATTTTCACTCGGGCAAGCTCACAGTGCTGCCTCTCCGAAAGCCAATGATCCTTGAAATTAGCTGCTTCTCACTGCCATCGTGCAGGGTGTTGATCCATTACCTGAGCGCAGACAGACTGGCGTCTTCTCACTCTAATTATGAAAATAGCTTTATTAGAGCGCATCTGCCAAATGGGTAACAGAAAGAATGTGAAAGAGAGGAATATATGTGCTGAACTAAAAAAAAAAAGTGACTGAGCAGCATAATGAACAAGGAGTGGAGTTACAGAAACGGTCATTCTGATCAAATTAGCTGTTTTTTAATGAGTCATAAACTTTTTAAGCTGAAGAGGATCATTTGGTAATATTTATTATAAAATAAGATATATTGTAGTTCAGTGAAACTAACAGCTGCAAGCAATATTTTCAAATCTCTTTTTTTCTGAATGAATGAAATGAAAGCATAATTTTACACTACCAAAAAAAATTTTGGACAATGATTTCTTTTTTAAAATGTTCTAACTGTAGCACAACAAATAAAAATCACCCTTCATGTTTACTGAGAGTCAGTAGAGATGGTGGATACGTCCACAAGCTAAACAACTGGGACAGACTGGCAATTTAGCCCATTGAAAATACTCGGAAAGTTCATCTCTAACGTATCGGCAAACTGTCCGACTGTAGGAAGGATGAGTCTCCTTCCTCCGCTTGCTGTTTTTTTTGCCCGGGTATCGTGAGTATCTGGAACTCAGGTCTGGGAATCTGTCGGATTTATTTTTCGCCATTTGCGTGGATCTCGGGATCCAGACTCATTTCCAGGATGAAAATATCCCCGTCCTCACGGAGGTACGGTCCAGGTCAAGAGGGCTATCTTAACCGCCTTATTTTTGGGACTTGTGTATGAAAAATAGGGCAGCGCTTCTTTTCACTGGTGCTTATTTTCCGCTGCGAAACAAGTCCTTCAGGAAGATTCTGACTTTATCACAGGGATCCAAACCAGCTCAGCCTGATGACTGACAGCAGCAGATTGTAGCTGTGAGGGGGCGTTTGAGGTCTAATGACAAAATCTGTCTATCTTTTTTGGCGCAATCAGTCTGTCCATCATCTGCAGCCTGTGGTGACGTCTTACAGCTGCAGGTTATGGAACACAACACAAAAAAAAAAAAAAAAAATCCTTTTTTCCACCCATGATGAACTCTGAAAGTATCCTGGTTCTCTAACAGCTACTATACGTTGGACAGCCGTCAGTGGTGAAAGCTCGATTTCTGAAGCCAGTTTTGTGTGTTTTAGTATGTTGCCAAATTCACAGACACAGAAATTTTTCTGAAAATGTGTTGATATAAGCAAAACAGTTGGAAATATAGAATAGGAAAAAAATAATCCAAACAGAAAACCGACGTCTCCTCCCACATCCCCACAACCCCGCATTAATCCTGCAGCGCCTAATAGTGTCTCCTAATGTTTCCCAGCTGTTTCCATCCACCCTGACTGCTCTCAGTGCATCTGCTGTGTAAAATAACTTGAGGAATTTACAACGACATCACCTGTTGACCTTTTCGCGGTCGTGAAGCACATACGCACTTAGCATTTGTTGCAACCGAGATGAATTCAGCTCAAGGTAAGTAAAGTGAGGGCGGACGGCTGGAAGGACTCTAAACATTAAACAGAACCTCCGTCTGTGTGGATGCCATTACAAACGTCTGGTTTGACTAAAATTGTGGTGTAATGGTGTAACTAATATCATGTAACACACATACCAATGTATTTTTAACATGGCACATGGTTGGGCCACAGATTGGATCTCTCTTTAGATAACAACACCTGACTCATCTACAAGGAGAGGATCCGAGGAGCAGGGCCCGAAGGAGGGGGGAAATGCAGAGAGAGGAGGAGAAAGCTTTAAATGCAACTCAACAGTTTCTAAAATCCAGCAGGGAAGTCGGCTCGGTGGCTCAGGCGATTTAGAGAATGAGATGATTGCAAAAGCAGGAGAAGCCGGTTTCTGAGGGACTGCATGCAGAAGGCTGCCCAGAGGAGGAGGAGGAGGAGGAGGAGGAGGGGGAGGAGGAGGAGGAGGAGGGTGCCACAGCAGAGGACAGACGCAGGACGATGTTCATGGTCAACGGGGCCAAGCCACCCTGGATGGAAAGTGTCCGTGTGGAACACAAAGGTGGACGGTGGACAGCTCCTGTTAAGACATTGCGACTGCCCCCCTGTGTCTGATACCCCTCCCTCCGCCGCTCTAACCTGACCTCTCTCATTCCTCCGTGTCTCCTCTCCTCCGTCTAAACTTAGCATCTGACATTCTTCTCATGCTTTCATGGCCCAGCGAGTTCAGGCTATTCTTGTGGGTTTTTTGCGGTACGACGCGCTGCGGGACAAAAGCGGACAGCCAGAGAGCACCTACAGCTGCAGCTGCGACCATCTGCAGCCACACTGTGGAAATTTGTTAACTGAATGAAAGCAGCGGGGGCTCGGAGCGTCGTGCTTTTATAGGAACTACATTTTCCTTGCCTCCGGGGATTTTTGGTGTATGTGTGCGACCTCGGTTTAGGATCTGCGGTCAAATCATCTACTTTCAAAGATGCGTTCTAACTCCAGATGTCCAGGAAAAGCCAAAAATGGCGATATTATGAGAAATACAGCGTCTTCCCATAGAAAACATTATTTTTCCATAAATGTTTTCTTTAAAAGCCTCCAGCAGGTTCCAGGGGGGTCTTGTTTTTGCTTTTAATTCCTCCAACGTCTAGTGCGTGCACGATGCTCCAAAGAGCATCGTGTCTTTGAGGGGTTTCAGCAAATAAAGCCGTTCTCGTGAGAAAACAAACGAGTGTGGGACGAACAGCGTGCACCTGGACCTGAAAGAATAACACGTTCCATCCTCTCCAGTGGAGGAGATCAATGAACAGACGCTATTCGTCTAACGCCTCGTCAAAAGCTGGAGTTGCATTGACGGCTTCTTTTTATTTATCTTCAAACAGTTCCTCGGGTACAAGATGTACTAATTGGTTTTGATGGGATGTGTGAGGAAGAGAGAACAACCGATGACAGACAGGATCACAGTCTCTAATATGGACGGTCATGTGACCTAGCGTGCCTTTTACTGGCTCAGCGAGCATCTTTCTCTAGCATGGCAGGTTTTGTTTTTTTGTTTGTTTTTTTAAATAATAGAAGCACATAATGTATCCTGAATGGCGAAGCAGCTTTTAGCACAAGTGTACTGTTTTAAACTGCACTGATGAGCTGAAGAGTGGCTGTAAATGTACCTCAGCGTCATTTTAAAGCTACCAATGCAGTGGTTTGAAGCTTCAATCAGCAGTTTTAGCTCAGCCTCAGAACATCAAATGTTTCCTCCCTTTTACTGATTCTCCTCCTTCCTTTTGTTAACAGTGAAAACAGAAAAGCTGTACAACATAATGATCTAAGTGCACACTGACTGAATAAATCAAATATGTTTATCTCTGATGGCCAAATGCCAAGTTTTAATTAAATCTGTCAGGCAACACAGACAGGCACATAGATGTGCATGTTGTTCCACCCACCTATTCACAACGGTCTCTGTTCCCTACTTTCCACTTTTAATTTCCTTTATAGGCTGAGGCGACTGCAGCCGGATGCAAACATTAGAACAAAGCCATCTCTAACAGTCGCAGGGAGATGAAAGTTGCATCTGTCTCAACTTTGATTTCAATTGCATTTTCTAAAAGTTTGGTGCCAGAAGAAAAAAAATAGAGAGGGAGAAATCTGACACGCTATAATTTAGCGGATTGCTCTTACGCTCGTTCTACAAACTGTTGTCAGCTCCAATTGTTCTACATTGTGGAATTCACACTCGAGCTGGCACTCCTAATTAGGATGCAAAATTTGTTCCTTAATCAAAACCTGTGCCGAGATGACAATCAATTTCATAAAGGCGGATGCACCCACATACGTGCATCTGGGCCCAATAACCAGGCTCATCTGTAAAACTAAATCACTTACAAAGATTTTCTCGTACGGTCGCCATTATCGCCACATCCTTGCGCAGCAAACTGCCTGTTGGAGTTGAAAAGAAAAGTTTCAGGTAAGTAGATTTTACCTTTTACCTGGACGTAAGGCTACAGTTTGATTTACATGCTAAAGGACCAGCCGGAAGCTTCCCTCAGTCACTCTCCATCCTGTTCTCTGGTGTCTACGGGGGGAGAGCAGGGGTCCGGCTCCCCGTGGCGCGGTAGACGATGGTGGATCAGATACCTCCCCATCATGGTCCAAACAAGTCTCCCACTCCCCTGACAAAACCTCAGAGGCAATCACCTAATGGTTGGAGCTCACTGCCCCACTAAAGTCTCCACTCAGCAGCACTCCGCTGGGCCCCTGCCAGACCATCTCCTGCCTCGAGCGTCATCAGCCAAAAATCCGCTCTGATGAACGTGCCTTTTCCAAGAGCCAGCTACAAGTAAAATCTGTCATTCTCGCACAACTCTGCACTCCTCTCTGAAAAAAAGGAGAGTCATAGACAAAAGTTGCGCTTCTACAGTGGTCGGATGGAACCGATATGTGGAATTTATTACATTGAATTAATTCGGCTCTGCTTCCAAACTCATGATGAATACAGTTCCCCCAGAAAGTGCTGAACCCGACAGAAGGCAGAAGTCCCATCCTTCCCAGCCGTTAACCTCCAGCGGGACAGGTATCATATATTGGTGCTGGGCTGTAAACGCCTCCTGCTCTCTGTGGCTGCACCAGCACAGACGAGCACACGTGCTGAGCGTCGGGCGTCGTCTGCAGAGAGGACGCAGGCAGGGAGGGGACGCAAGGGCAGACAAAATAGAAGCCAAGCTAAGAAGGAGTGTTTCATTCTGCCTCCTACCAGTAAAGCTCAATCACAGGCTGGGCCTTTTTCCACAAACAAGGGGCAGGCTGTTCACCGGGAGCTCCGGAGGCCAAAAAGCGTTCGGTCTCGTCTGGCAGCTACGCCAGGATGACTAAAATCCATCTTATTCACTTGTCATTAGTCTTGACCGACGGATGGCTGCAGTTCTGAAAATGTGCTGCGTGAATCATGTTTTCCCTCAATTACTGTTCCTTCAATTACTGTGTGTGGGTCCAAGATCCAGGAGAAGGTCCATACCCTCCCCTCACCCACGATCAGGAGATTCAGAGCAGAGGTTTACATTTGCACTCATGTCAACACTGCAAATACACTCTCTCTCTCACACACACACACACACACACACACACACACACACACACCGGTTATAACACTTTATAATGCAGATAAAGGGGAAAAAATGCACAGTTTCATCTGATCATTAATCAAGTCATTATAATGATCCACTCCTAATCTTACCACAAAGTTTCTAATAGCCATAAATTCGTCTGTGGTGAGAATGACGAAAAGAGCTGGATGGAGTGGAATAACAGCCTGGCTGCCGTTCGCACACAAATCCCAACGTGGCATGTGGTAAGAGAACTTAGAAGGTATACGTGTGATGCTCACAGTGGAACGTGGATTCCAGTAAATGCCGGCTGGCCCTGACTGGTGTCTATAATATCCCCAGCTTCTGCAGGCCTTTCCGTTCGTCTGCAGAGGGCATTTGTTCTTCCTTTTAGCCGGCCTGCATTCATAAAACATTAGCAAATTGCTGTAATCAGCAGTTTGACCGAGGAGGAGCAAAGAGGGATGGTTTCTATTTATCTGCTCTATGTTTTAGTGGAAATGCTTTGGGCTTCTTCTGCCGCTATTTAACATGTAATAATCAGTCTGAAGTAGGCAGGACGGGCGGAGGAGTTTATTTATTGATCTGGAGGCTTGTCGTCAATCTTTACTTATGCAAAGGGCTCAGAAATCAGGCACCTTATGCTGGCCATTTACAGAGATGCTGCAGAGCTGCCAGTTCCAGAAAATTCCCAAACTCAGTTTCCTATTTTAAGTGACAACCTTTGGAGACTTGGACAGACATGCGGATTTCTTGGCCCAAATAAGAACCGTTCAACAGTTGCAGTCGATGCCTGTCGTCAGGAGGGCAGCAAAAATGAACTTGGAATTGGAGAGCCTGCGTCTTTTTCTACAGGCACGTAGAGACGTTTGCTTCAGCCGAAAAAAGGTTGCTTTTCAGCCAGGAACAACTAATTAGGCTTTTCTTTCACATGTGGGTTTTAAATTTATTCTCTCTCTTCTCTCTCTCTGTCCTCCAGTTTTCATTCCAGTACAGAGTCTGTGAACCGCTGCGGCACCCTTCAAGGCCCCATCATCCATGGACGTCTTCCTACCTCCAATCAGAGCCATCGCTCACCCCCGCCACACCCCCGCCGCTCTGAGGGAACCAGACGGCTCACCTCTCCCCCCAGCTCCACTTCTATTCCCAGTGCTTTTCTGCTTCCCAAATCTAGTTCTCCTGACTTTCTCGCTGATTTTAAAAAGTCTCCTGGGCTTGGGACAAGCAGAGGAAGAGGAGCGTGGATTTGCTGAGTCAATGAGCAGCATCACCATGACAATAACATCTCATTAGAGATGTGGAATACTTGTGTTTTTCTTCCTTTTTAAAAATAAACAATAGCTTTGTGTTTTCAATAAATACTAGAAGTCTAATTATCTTCAGATTGAGGCTCTGCTTAGTTACCTGAAATACATTTTCCAAAATAGCTTTTTTTGTCAGTCTGCTGACGAAGCAACTGTGTGAATGATCCCACTTTATATCCACTTTATCTTTAAGATGGGACAAAGAGCTCAATTTCTGACCCCTACTTGAAGCAACATGACATGATGTTTGTTTTCTGTCAGACATGTCGAAAATGTCAGCGTGTTGTCAGCGAAATGGCGGCTTACAGCGGTTCACAGACAAAGAATAAACAGAAAAACAAAGAAAAGTCCTCCGCTTTCATTTGAAATGACAGCACCGCAGAGGACTGGGCGTCACAGGGCCCAGAGGTTTATACTGAGACAGCTTCTGATCAGGTTCAAAGAGCTCTCATCTGTCAGCGGATTTCCACAGCGTGAAGCCATCTTTCAACAACACTAACCCCACCAGCGGGCGGGGCTGCCCAAGGGTCAAAGGTTACTTCTCAGCCACCCTCAGTAGGCTTGTTTTCAAAGTTTTTATGTTAAAAAAAATGGGCTTGAAAACAAAGTTGGCAGCCTCTTTCCGTTTATTTCTTTCTAAAACTCTGATATTTTTAACCAGAGCCTAGTAGGAGTAACGGCACCAGAACTGGACGAGAAACCATCTTCACATCTCATATCAGCTCCTAAGACTATTTACGGCCGCTCCTGCTTCACATTACTAATCCTAAAAAAAACTGTTATACAACAAAAAGTACTTTCTGGGTCTTGGCTTATTACACAACATCCTCCATAAATGGTGTGGGAGAGACCACAGGAGCGGACAGCAGGAGCCCACGCGTCCAGGTGGGCTGCCACCTTCTTGAGCTTTCTGTGTGGGCTTCACTGCCAGCTGGTATCCAACTGCCTGGGAATGGAGTCCAAACAACTGTTTGGTATAGAAATCAAACACTTCTGTCACGTTGTCATGTGGTGGAGTACTACTTGGTGCAGAGAGGAGGGGGAGATAAGAGCTCTCTATGTGACCCACTACTGGCAGCAACCTTCAGGGGCAGAATCCTTCCTAGCTGCCATCTTGTGTCAAAGAGCAAACACACCTGAGGCTCCTGCGTTGGGTCTCCGCTCCCATGTTGTTGTAATATCCCTTTTCTCTCAAAGAACATTTTCATTCTGATGTTCTAGTTTATCAAGATTCCACAGACACTTTTGTCCTTCTGGGAGTGTCCGACCCTTGTTCGTCACAGTCAAAGACAACACAAAAGCTGTTTTCCTTCTTACCTTCAGCACGACCTCACTTCTGTCCTCTTCTGAAATGTTTTCCCCTGCGGCTGAATCCCCAACGAGCCGCCACGGCAGCAGTTAAAGTGGGCGCCAGCCTGGACCTGTTGGGGCCAAAACAAATGAACCAATGAAGAGCATCAGTCCAGTTATTTGAAAAGACAGATGGATGGTTTGTGGTAAACTATCAAAGCTGCACCAGTGGTGCCCTGCGTGCACCTTGACCACACGGCGTCCATCAGCGGAGGTGTTGGGAGAACGGCTTCTGGGCTGAGAGGTGAACTGTGGGAGGAATTCCGAGACCCCTACAGCCAACCCGTGGCAGTGAATAAACACAGGAAACACCGTAACGGACAACATGAGGGCCAGCAGCAGCGTTCTCGCCATCAAAACGTTTTACTCCTGACAAAAAAGGCAGTTTTATACACCCAATTTAGCAATCTAAAAAAAAAGATCTAAATCAGTGACGGATGATGTTACATTAACCAAACTATTAAATGAATTAAAATAAAGGTTGCAGTTTTAGAAAATAAACGGGACTGGTGTCTAGCTGGGATTCCTAATTGTTGCCCAGTTAAGAACAAAAGCAGATCTTCGCCACGGAGGCCAAAGAGCTTTCTGCTGGAGACGGAGATTCTCCAGTGAGAGATCCTAAACTTTTCCCACCCACAGCACTCCCGGCAGCGCGCTGCAGCAGAGGCTTCTGGTGCTGCTTGAAGGAACAGTCAACCAAGAGAAAAAGACGATCAAATCTGCTTGATCTGAGCTGGAAAACACGATTTTAGATACACAATAACCAAACTCCAGGTGACTCATCTTTGGAGAAAGACGTTGATAGTAATGGTGCGTTGGGTCGACTCTAGAATAGTTCAGAAACTGTGTGGGCATCCAGAGTCTAACCCTGTCTGGGGGCGGACTGTGAAATATAGCTGTGCGCTGCAGCCCGGGGCCTTCCTCAGCTCCTCTATCACCCATTGTTGTTTATGGTTTGACATCACTCCTGGACCTTTTACAGTTTGACCTTTCTGGGTTTGTCTTCGCCCTAGCTGCTGCACGCTGCTTTGATTTGTCTTTGCATTTTTCACAGATAATTTCGTCTAAAGCAAACGCACACGACACCAGCAGCGTGCAGAGGTAGCGGTATCACCTTGCTGACCGGCTGGCCTGCAAACATCCTGTTGCCTGTAAAATCTAAAATATTTGTACGTTTTCTCAGCACCTGACTGTATTTCTGCAGTAATTGTGTTTGATATTACTGAATATAATACAATATATTGTGTGTTGTGCTTTCAGATAGAGTTTTTGATCATTAAATGTGTTTCAAAAATTAGGTAAATGAAGGAGGACCCTTGGTGGTTTAAAAGTATTTTCATTACAGAAGTAATTTCCTCTGTTGTCTTTATCCAACACTGAAAAGGGTTAGTTCATTATCATTTTGAGATCTTCTTGTTTTAGAGACAACAGACATTATTGTTAATGTTACTCTAACAGGTATTTTTAAATAGACTCTACAGAGAAAAACAATACCTTGAAAGATTTTTTAAAAACGAGAGAAAAAAAGAACTTCTCAATAGAAAAAATCTTCAAGAAAATGAGGATGTTTCTTAATTTGGCCCATAATCAGTCACTCTTCACAGCCATAGCCTGTCAAACCAGGATTCTGGTTCTTTTGACTAAAATAGGCGAAGCTGCTAGTTTAAAGCTGAGGAAATGTTGGATGTGTCATTTTTCTCATCTAGATTCAAAGATACTTTTTTAAAATTACCTTTTAAATTACCGGTCTGAATACAAACTATTGGGAAAACTAGAAAAATATTATTCACACTACAAATTCAGGCTAATACTACAGAAGCGTTTTGCATTCACTTGAAAAAATAAAAATTCGTGGTTTTTCGGGGTAATCTTTTCTGTTTTTTGTGATAATCTTTTCTGTTTTTCGTGCTAATTTTCTCCAGGCCTGTTCTCGGAGTACACTTTGAAATCCCGCGAGAACGTCCAACCTGTGTGGCGACGTCTCCCGCGCTGACGCGCTCCATCCTAAACTTTCTGACTCGTCTCCTGAGTCATTGTGACACATTCATTCCTTCATTGAGCGCTCGATGGGAGCAAACATGACCAGGTGGTTTAGTTTCATCAAGTTTTACTTTGATTTGGGTTTAAGACACTGGGAGGTACTCTAATTCATATAGATGCTATAACTTCAAGTTGGTCGCCTTTACGCAGGCGCCTGGAGACTGCGGCTGTTCAGACAGACCTTTCAGATCTCCGAGTCACAGCAATGTTTCTCCAGGATCAGCTTGACACATATGGCTGCTCCATGGGTGCAAGATGATGCATTTGAAATGCATTCAGTAATGACTCAAGAGACGATTCAGAAAGTTCAGGATGAAGCCTGTGAGTGCGGGGCAGACGTCGCCACAGAGGTTGGACGTTCTCGCGGGATTTCAAAGTGTACTCCGATGATAAGGCTGGAAAAAATTACCACGAAAAACAGAAAAGATTACCACGAAAAAGAGAAAAAATTACTTCAAAAAACAGAAATAATTACCCCGAAAAACAAACAAACAAAAAAATTACCCCGAAAAACAGAATGAATTACCCCGAAATACAAAATAAACAAAAAAAATTACTCCGAAAAACAGAAATAATTACCCCGAAAAACCACGCGTTTTTATTTTTTCAAGTGAAATACGCGTCCGTGTAATACACCTGGAGAGACTTTCAATTGAAATGAATAGTTCGCTTGTTTGTGGAGTAAAAGAAAGTGCCCTTATAAGGGTCACTCTGGGTTTTTGGCACGGAAAGTGGATTGGAAATGTCCGGTTAGAGACCCTCCCACACCGAGGGGGAAACAGGCATAAGACAGGCGCGTCTCCCGGGATGCGCTCCATCCACAGCGCTGTTGGCGGGCGTAAACGGTGGCACAGCGGCGCGTTCCTGGCGCGTCATGCGCACTTCACGGGTCGGTCTTTGGGAATGTGCTTAGTGCGCGGGAGAGCTGTGCGTGGTGCAGAGAAGGCTGGGGTGACAGCTGCCCCCTCATTTCTTCGCTGTGCGTCGGGCCGGTGGAAGGAGAATCGCTGCACGCTTGCTGCTCTGGAAGTGAGCATGTAGAAGTTAGTCCGCCGTGCCGACTTGCGTCACTCAGATGTTGTATTTATGCTTGAAACTCTGGAGATCTGCAGTTCCAAGTGATCCGAAGCCTGCTATGGAGGAGCTCTGGAGACAAAATGAGTCTGGGCACTGACAATGTCACCTTTCTGTGGAAAAACGATTCCACTGAACTCGACAACGCGTCCTCCCGAGTCAACTTCAGCTCCGGGGGGAACCACTCGGCGCTCAGCGAGCTGCGCCTCAGCCGTGCCATCCCGCTCGGGCTGGTTCTGGGGGCTTTCATCGTGTTCGCCATTGCGGGCAACATCCTGGTCATCCTCTCTGTGGTGTGCAACAGGCACCTGCGGACCCCGACCAACTACTTCATCATCAACCTGGCCATCGCCGACCTGCTGCTGAGCACCACGGTGCTGCCGGTGTCCGCCACCCTGGAGATCCTGAACTACTGGGTGTTCGGCAGGATCTTCTGTGACATCTGGGCTGCGGTGGACGTGCTGTGCTGCACTGCGTCCATCATGAGCTTGTGCGTAATATCCATCGACCGGTACATCGGCGTGAGCCACCCGCTGCAGTACCCGGGCATCGTGACGGAGAAACGGGCTCTGCTGGCCATGCTCGGGGTGTGGGCGCTGTCGGTGGTCATCTCCATCGGGCCGCTGTTCGGGTGGAAGCAGCCGCCGTCGCCGGACGACACGGTGTGCCCCATCACCGAGGAGCCCTTTTACGCGCTCTTCTCCTCCCTCGGCTCCTTCTACATCCCGCTGGTCGTCATCCTGGCCATGTACTGCCGGGTGTACATCGTCGCCAAGCGGACCACTAAGAACCTGGAAGCCGGTGTGATGCGAGAGAGGATGAACTCCAGCGAACTGACCCTCAGGATCCACAAGGGTTCGCAGGTGAACGAGGAGTCCGGCCACGCGGCCACGGCCACGGGCACGGGCACGGGCAAGGGCCGTGCGCACCAGGCCAGGAGTTCCCTCACGGTGAAACTTCTGAAGTTCTCCAGGGAAAAGAAGGCGGCTAAAACTCTGGGAGTGGTGGTCGGCATGTTTACGCTCTGCTGGCTGCCTTTCTTTCTGGCCTTGCCCATAGGTAGGTGACGGGAAACCAGTTCTCCCAGTGCACCTCTGGAGCCTGTGCACGTTTATCTCACTTTTATGGTAGACACTCCCAGATTTGGGATTCAAATACCCTCTATTTGCACATAAGATCAGTTAATAATTTGGTTTATTTTGTAATTTCAGCTGAAATTGTCCAAATTTTATTCAAAATCTTTAAATTCAGACTTCTGATTTTTTTTTTTTTCACATATATCTTTATGCTTCTGATAATTCAATGTTAAATTTTGACATGATAATAGCAGGGCAACAACTCAAATATATAATGTGTTCCCTACATATACATATATATATATAAAAAATGAGCCTTTCAGCACTATAATTTTGCCCATTTATCACTTGCCAATTTCGTAAATGTTAAACACGGAACATTAACGTAAATCCAACGTGCGACACCTAGCGACAGTGAGACTTGATATATAAATTTCATAGTCATCTAAATGTCTGTTAAAGGTTAAATGAGGCGGTAAAGGTCTCTGCAGACTTGATCGATCATACCTGACACCGGAGTCGGATGAGTGGAAGTCAGCGTTGTGCACCGTCACCACCAGCAGCCTCCGGCAGTGGCTCGCCTCAGCACTGCCAAAAGAAAACCTGTATTTATTTATGTTTGACTTTAGGGCCTTCCGTAACGTTCGTCTGCTTCATATTTATGAGACGGCCCTCAAGTTTAGTCTATAAAATCTGGGTCCAAAGTGGATAAAAGATGCCGAAAGTGGCAGAGAGACTATTAGAACTGTTATTGGAGCAACCCGGCACAAGTCGGGTATCACGGCAACACTCACTGTGATTACACATGGATGGATGGATGGATGGATGGATGGATAACCAGCCTCATCCTGGGTTGGGGGCCTTGTGAGCTGGCTTGTGGAGAGGCAGGATTCAGGAGAGCGCCAGCGATGGCGCGTGAACAGCGAGCCCCGCCGCCTTCATGCTGATGATCATTTGCCTGCGGCGCGCTGGTTTAGGGTTGGATCTAGGTGTGTGTTTATCCATTTCGGGCTGTCACACGATGGTGTGTTTACGCCCCGAGCTGCTGCTTATCGCATCTCCTGTGTGGACTCAGAGAGTACAATGTGGGCCAGGATTACGAGGCCAGGGCTCATACTGGGGGGATGCTGGCATCGGCGAATTTGGGGGAAAGTAAGAGCTGTGCATTTTTATATCTAAGGGGCTTTAAATGCAGATTAGAGGAGGTCAGAGGTCGGTTGATACTGTATATCAGTACGCTGACAAACAATCAGAGTTTATAACTAACATTCCCATCAAGTTAGCATGGCGCTAACAGAGTGCTACACACGGATACAACGTCCCATCCAAAGCCTTCAGTGGTTCCCTCACTGATTCACTCACGCTGTGCTCGATTGTCCCTGAAGGGCCCCGGGTTCCTGGTCAATGGTCCGTCTTCAGAGCCACTCCCGCTGCGGAAAAACAGGTTGCACTTTTAGAACGGCCGAGCTGACAGCCCGCAAGCTAATGCCAACACCTCAATCCGGTGTTGCACCTCAGCGGAGAGATACCACTACGCAACCCTCGTCAATCAGGACTACAATGAGTGTGTGTTGAGATCGTCACAGTGAGGCAGCTTCAGGCTAACAAGCAGACGATGATCCACATGTTCCAGCCTGCACAGCAGCTCTCAGATGTTCCTCCAGCACTGGTCCTCCTGAAGCTTGGTTGCAGGGTCAGCAAGCCTTGGAGGGAGGAGCACGGGAACCCCTGGCTGGTGCTGTCAGGTGGTAGCACCCCGGTTAGCCCAGCACTGCCCCACATTAGGCGTGTTCTTTCCGTGCACGGGTTCCACACGTGGGGGTGGTCTGGTGTGCCGAGGGTGGTTCCAGGGATTTGTTTGTGGCAGAGAGCTGAAGATTTCATGGTGAAAGGTTCTAATCCCTCTAATTTAAGGAAAAAAAGGAGTCTTTGCTACAAATAAACTCTCTTATCCCAACTAGACCCATTCAGATTCCATCAACAAACTTTTTTTTTTCTGCACATAAATAGCGAGCCTGGTTCTTGGGGGCAGCCTAGGTTCTTTTTAATGTCTCCCTTCATGCTTTTAACTTGCAGCAAAAATAGATATACAGATCATGACATTATAAACAGGACATCAACGATTGGAACTAATTGGTACTTTAGATGAGGTGGCGCAGAGAAATTGGCCCACAAGTTCACACACACTCACTGACCTGCAGCTTTGCCTATTTGTGAGTGTGGCTGAGCTATCTGGAGAGCCGAGCTGCGTTTACATTCTTGTCTTAAGAAAAAATTGGCATCAAAACAGACTCAGACATCTGCGCAGCTAATCACAAATCTGTCATCCCTGCAGTATTAACATGCAGTGAGTACATCACAAAACCTGTGCACACATGCAAAGGTCCCGTGACCCAGGTGCAGCATTTGCATCTAAAAATAACAGGCTTCAATTTAGGCAGTTTGCAGAGGGGATAAAACGATCTCCATAGCAACCTAACACAACCATCAAAAAGTGTGCACAGCTATCAAAAATGCTAACATTCTCATTTTAGCATTAGCGCCTGATGCAGCTCTGCTGATGTGGAATAAGCTGGTTTGGGTTTGGGTCCCTTCCGGAGCTGTGATCGCCATCCTGTTGGATATTTGGGAAAAATGCTTTCCGAGCTCAGCTCCAGCCTCTTTTGTTGAAAGAATCCCAAGCAAAGCATGGTTCCAAGGCTGCCTCACACCCAGCACAGGGTGTGTGTGTGTGTGTGTGTGTGTGTCCTGCAGACGCGTCAGCAGCAGCCACTGATGCCAGAGTTCTGCCCACACCCACCCAGACGTCAGGGTAGGAAGCCACTGCTGCCATTCTGTGGGTCTTTTTTCGGAATGAAGACCTGTGGATGTATGAATCTCACACATGCACAAGCGTTTGCATGGTGGACGTGTGTTTGTGTGTGTGTGTGTGTGTGTGTGTTTGTGTGTGTTTCTCGGCTCTCCAGCTTTCAGACGGTAATTGAAAATTGTTCTGAAGGTGGAAAAAAAATAGAATCACAGGAGCTCTACAAGTGACACAGCTGTGAAGAAGAGCGGTGGTGGCAGAGCTGAGCTGGAGGTCCAGGGGGCAGTGGGGGGGTGGGGGTGGGGGTGGGGGGCTGGGACGTCAAGACAATTACCCACAAATAGTGTGTTATGATTTCATTTAGGGCCAATCTGCAAGGGCAATAACCCCTCCGTCCCCTCGCATTAAGGCCTATTAATCACATTGAGGGTGTGTGAAACAGGATGAAACTCTGTGTGTGTGTGTGTGTGTGTGTGTGTGTGTGTGTGTGTGTGTGTGTGTGTGTGTGTAGGGGGG
>CAAE01010151.1:0-16666 GCA_000180735.1 Tetraodon nigroviridis | reverse complement strand
TTTTTGGTTTTCACATGTTGCAGAAAGGAGATATGGGACATTAAGAGAACTGCACAGCTTCATGATGTGTGTGTGTGTGTGTGTGTGTTGTGTTGGGGGCGGGTATTAAACAGTCCACACAAACAAGAGAAGCTAAATTTAAATCAAATGTTAATTTATGTTTGCACAAGAGGTTCCTCCTCTGTCTTCATGTCCATAAACAATGATGGATGGAACCAAAATAAACCAGCCCAGAACAGCAACCATGTGACACTGAAACTGTCAGAAGTGGGAAATAAATAGGAAAACAATCAGCTGAACAGCAATAATTGATCAATGAATTGAAATTGACTTGATTTACCTCCAAGCTGTTAAACAGGTTTCCAGGGTGGTGTTTAGCTCACGATTGTCCAGTTTGTTTCAGTTTCTCCGTTTTCCTTTTCTTTAAACTTGACCTGAAGCAGATAAAGAGAACAAACTTCGATTATTTTATGAAATAAGCAGCATCAGCTGAGACTGGGGACAAGTGGGGACGTGACAGGATGAGGCAGATTTGACTGGTTATAAACACAACTTTCACACAGACGGCACATTTAAGTAGCTGTCCAATAATGTTTGAACAAGAGCAGGTGAATGTTGCCAAACACACACACACACACACACACACACACACACACAGGACTTTTAGAATCACCTCACCCTAGCCCCAAATGTCCTCACTTTACTAACAGAAGTAACAAAGCTAGGCCTGCCTCTGGGTTGTTATAGCTGCTGATAATATAATCTGTGATATGACTGGATTAAACTAAGGTTATATTTGCTTTTTGATCAAGAAATCGGAGCCGTTTCTGTGAGCTCACAGCTTCGGGTGGAGCCGAGCTGGGTTGATTTAAGATAATAGGATGGTGTGAAGAAACACTCCGACTCGCTTTCATTAACACAAACAACATTAAACCGTTTGTTTTGCACCGATCTCTCCCAGGATTTTTAATTTCCAGTTTCTATCTGCGAGCGTCCCTGCTTTTAAAAGCTTAATTTAAGCCTGGCCACAGGAGGAGGAACGGCGAAAGATTAACACGGTTCCTCCTCATGGTGGCTCAAGCTGCTCATCAGCATGCAGAACACGCTCCACCTCACTGTTAGCAGCATTAGCGCTGCTGCTCGTTTGGAGAAAAGCCCACAGAGATCTTGTTCATGCATCTGCAGTAAATCTCTGTTTAAAAGGATCGTTTCAAAGGTATTTTGGTCCTGGAGCTGCAAAAGCTAATATAGAAGTTTGATAGAAAGAGTACTTAACTTTTTTTTTTAAATCATCCTGGACTTGCTAAATATGTTTTGAATAATTGTTGCTTTGTGACAGTGATTTTTCAACTATCGACCTGATCTGAGCACATTTGCATCTAGAATTACCTCCACCGAGGGAGGAAGCTCTGACAACCGACGCTCGTCGGTCCGTTGTTAATAAAATAAAACTCAAAAAGTTAGAAACCTATTTTAGAAACTTTTAAGAAATGTTGACGATGGGCCAAAAAGGAGATTTTTACATTTTAGTGATGTTCATGTCCAAAAAGCAGATTGGTGCAGGGCTGCAGTCACCAGGTGCCTTTCAGGGAGTACTAGTAATACTGCAAAAGCATCAGTATTAGCTAGTTAGTAGTAGCAGCAGTAGTAGCAGCAGTAGCAGCAGTAGCAGTAGTAGTAGTAGTAGTAGCAGTAGTAGTAGCAGTAGTAGTAGTAGTAGTAGTACTAGTAGTAGTAGTAGCAGTAGTACTACCAGTAGTAGTAGCGGTAGTAAACACATGGCTCGGACCCATTCTGAAACCTGTGGTGAAGCCATGCTGCCACCTGCTGGTTAAATGTGTCCTGCAGCCTGAGGAGACTAAACTTTACAGTTTTCTGTATAAACGATCAAAATCAGGACTACTGATTAGTATTTTGTCACCGTGGACTCCATTCAGCTGCCAGGAACCAGTTCAAATGAAGCCACCTTTTGCTGTTTTCTCCCTCCAGGGTCTTTTAATGTGAACCTGCGCCCTCCTGAAATCCTCTTCAAGGTCATCTTCTGGCTGGGCTACTTCAACAGCTGCCTGAACCCCATCATCTACCCCTGCTACAGCCGGGAGTTCAAGCTGGCCTTCATCCGCATCCTCCGGTGCCGGTGTCAGCAGCGGAAGCGCCCGGGCTTCCAGGCCTACAGCCACCGCTCCTCCAACATCAGCTCCTCCGGACACTCGCGCAAAGGCTCGGCGGACCACAACTCGGGCTGCCTGAACGGCAGCCAGCGCACCCTGCCCTCCTCGGCCAGCCCCAGCCCCAGCTACCTGGGCGGGGCCCTCCCGCCCTGCCCCGAGGGGGAAATGCTCTACATCTGGGGCACCTCCACCCCATCGCCCACCACGCCCCAGCTGCTGCCTGGGGGCCCCGGCGACAGCCAGCAGGGTGCCCTGAGGGGAGACCCGGGGTCGGCCAGCACCCCCGAGGAGGGGGGCGCCAGGATCTTCAGCTTCTCCTTTACAAAGAACAGGGACAAGCGGGGGATGAGCAAGGACGGCGTTGCCCCTGGCAACAACGTGTGACTCTTTGGTGTGAAGGAGCTGAAGGGGGTGTGTGTGGGGGGCCCCGGGGTCGCTGCTCCTTCTGTGGGTGGGCTGCTGGCGTGGTGAAAGGGTGGAATACTGACGCTGCTGCTCTGTCGGATCTATTTTTGTCTCTTATTACTGTATCTGTGGCTGTAATCGCAGGATTTGTACGGGGCCTGGGTGCATGCACTAAATTATTTTAAAAAGAAATGAACTTTTTT
The DNA here is from genome assembly GCA_000180735.1 of Tetraodon nigroviridis. Taxonomy (NCBI): domain Eukaryota; kingdom Metazoa; phylum Chordata; class Actinopteri; order Tetraodontiformes; family Tetraodontidae; genus Tetraodon; species Tetraodon nigroviridis. Next base: position 13,887 of record CAAE01010151.1, on the reverse strand, counting down.
CCCCCCACTGAGGAATCATCGCCAGCACAGACTCGAACCCACCCACCAGTTAAATTCCCTGACCAAGAACTTGGCTCTTGTAAAAAGTTTGGCTCCAAAAATGGTCACTTTTCTGTTCCAGTCACTTGATATCCTGGTATGTTGTGGAAGTGAGATTATCACCCAGTTTAATCTGATGTGCGCACAATCACCACATGCATCTTGTTTGTGTGTTTGGCTGCTGAGAGCAGCCACCCAAAATGGAACCAGGACAGTAAAAGGAAAATAAAGCTCATCAAACCACCTTCGGGGAGACTCTGTAATCCGGGGAATCGCTCTAAAAGAGGGTGAAGACAGATAAAATGCTGCCTTCCTGAGCAGAGACCGGCAGAGACGTGCACAGCAGGCAGAGGTGCTGTGCACATGCTGACACACCTGACTGGCTGGTGCTGAAAACCCTCTTTTTCCAGGGTGAGAGCGAGCAAACCTGGAAACAGCAGCCCGGCGGGTCGATGCGGAACATCGACGCCTCATTTCTGCGCAACAGAAGGAAGCAGCGGATGTGGGCGTCAGCCTGAGCCACTCCTTTCTTCTTGGCAAAAAGTCGTTCCTTGTCTCGTTCTCTGTTCTTTTCCACCATGACTTTTACTGGGAAATACGAGCTGGAGACTCAGGAAAACTACGAGGAGTTTCTGGATGCCATCGGTACACACACACTTTCTTCTTCTCCTACGTGTCACAAAAGGATGGATGTGATTTCCTTTCGCTGCGGCAGGACTTCTCAGCGCCAAGACGGACCACAAAGTGATAACGGAGGTGAGCCAGGACGGGAACGACTTCACCTGGACTCAAAGCATTCCCCACTGGACGTGGACAAACACCTTCAGCGTCGGTCGGGAATGTGAGCTGGTGACCATGAAGGGCACCAAGTTCAAGGTGAGCAGGCGGAAAGACCAGCCAGCATCCCTGATGTCTGGAGGCTTCCATCCCTTTTCCGTGCAGTCGGGGTTGAACGTGTGTCTCTGACCCGCAGGCGCCTGTCGTGATGGACGATGGGAGGATCTCAGTCCAGTTTCCCCAGTACCATTTCACAGCCGAGGTCAGCGGGGACAAGCTGATCATGGTAAAAGAACCAGTCGGAGCGCTGAGGTGGGATTTTAGTGGGTTTAACGTCACGTAAAAGCTCCCCTTTTCTACTTCGAACCCTCCAGAATTGCACAATTCCAGGAGAGAAGGGTGTGACCTTCAGGAGAACCAGCAGGAGGGTCTGAGGCCGCAAGACTCAGCATGTCCTCATGGAACGCCGGGACATTTGGGAGAGTAGAAAAGTTCGCCTCTTCGTTGGGTTTGTGATAGTTAATAAAGATTTAAAAGACCAACTGTGACCTTGCAGCGGTTGTGAAATAAAACGTCACCTGTGACAACTAGGAAAGGTTTATAATAGTTTAAGAATGTTTTCTGCTTCTGTGCTGATTTTTACATCTTCCCTTTGTGTTTAGGAATTGTCCTCAAGTTGCGGTTAAATTTCCCTCAGCAGTGGAAACCTTGTTTGGGGAACTGAATCTGTGTCACTACAGGGTAAAAACGTCAGGCGGGTCAGTCAGCCTGGAGGCCCGTTTCACTTCCTGCTGCCCTAAAAACACAGGAGACATCCGGGAATATGTGTGTTTATGGGACTCGCACTGCAAGAAACTAGGTTTCCTGCAAACAGGTTGAGCTGGGAGCCTGCGGGGTGTGCAAACACGCCGGCCGAGGCCTCGAAAGGCCATTTGGGTTAGGGTTCACTCTGGCTTTCAATTCCTTTTTTGGCGAATATCAATCAATAATATTGCCCGCCTTTATTTTATGGGCACAACGAAAAGTGCGTGCGTGTGAGCGCGCGTGTAAAAGCAGTAGTGGACCAAACTAAGACCGTGCGCACAAACTGCACCTCTGTCCTCTGACCGCCGGGGGGCGCCCCCGGCGCACACAGACACACACACACACACACACACGCACACGTTTGAAGCCATGTCTCATTTTTCCAATACATTAATTGCTGATTGAACGTTATTATAAAAGCAAAAGTATTCAAATATGTGTGTTATAGTCAAGCCTCCCAGTAGCACCCATAGCGGCCCTTTACTGCTCCCTGAGGGAACAATGGAGGGATCCAGAGGTGTGTTTACAGGAAAGAATGATCCATTATCAAACTGACAACTGGAGCACTCCCCCACCTCTACGCCTCTAGTCCTCCCGTTCTTTAAGCTAATACAATTACTCCTGTAAACAGAGCACACCAGAGCAGCCTCGACTCTTCTAATCCAGTGGTGCCTCGTCAACGTGGAGGACAAACTGGCAGATTGAAGTGTGTTCTATTGTTATTGCTTCACGGATCAGATCAACATGCTGGAATGAGTTACAGGTTCTAACTGATCATGGAAGGACTCACAGTGGGATCTCAGACACAGATGTAGCTTGGGGACTCAAACGTTTTGGCAACTGTTCATATCTGTATGTTTTTACATCCTAATGCATCTTCCAACCCAGATTTAATCTGGCAAATTGCACAAATTCCCCACAAAATGCCAGGAATGTGTACCTGATGTAAGCAGTCCTGCACCCCTGTCCAGGAACCACATGTGGTCTCAGCTGGAGGACTGCTAACCCCTCCAGTCGTTCCTCTGCTTTGTCTTCCCTCAACCATCAGGAACAGCTAGCAGGAATGCGCCATTATCCTAACGGCTGCACTCACACTTCCTGGGAACAAAAAAACCCCACACGGCCCCGTGAAAGTTCACATATTTATTTTTCCATGGCACATTTTGATAAAAGAATTCCTGTTTATCAGTTGGTGTCACGATAGGCGAGTTAACAAGTCAGTAAGATACAAAACCATGGAGTGGACGTGTGTGGCGTTCCCTTTAGATCAGGTCAGACCAGTTTGGTGCTGGAGACACTGGCAGCAACAAGGTAAAGTGTGGGACATCGAAGACAAACGCATTCGGGGATGTCTAGCACCCAAAGGAGGCGGCTGCAATATGCAACAGATTTCTTGTGCTCAGATCCCGCTGTGACGGCGCGCGACAGCCGGTCAGAATGGCACAGTTAAAAAAAGAGTCCCCGGAAGGTGAACCCGCGGTGTAAACATGCTGTGGCCGCTTTGAGGAGATAACATATTGCACCTTTGACACCTCCGTTTGGAGTCCTTGGTGAGTGAGGAGGAAGTGGAACAGGGAAGGAGGGAGCTCAGACCAACAGCCTTCATGAAAAGATGGAGACAGGAAAGCTGTAAAAGACAATAAAAGAGGGAAAAAGTACGACAGAAGTTCTAGCGTGTCAGTGCTCATCAGTCCGGGGTTGGCTGATCTCTGAGCTGAAACAAAGACTGGCTGATTGCTGGCGACGGCCGTCGGAGGTTTGTTCACCGAGTCCACTGTTGACTGCAGACGCGCTAACAGTTACAGGTCCAGCACGCAGCGGTCCGTGTTCCCATGGCAACCGCGCCAAAGGTCCAGGTGAGCGACCCCCGCGCTACTCTGGGATTCCCGGTGTGTTTCAGACCATTGATCACACAGGAAAAAAAGAAAAAATAAAATCTCTGGTTCTGACAGTATTTAAAACACCTTTCACCCTGTGGTCTACAGCCATCACCATGGTAACAAGCAGGCGTCCCTTGAGAGTGGCCCTAGGAATCTGGATGTGTTTATACTTAGTGGAAGTGGAAGGTTGGACATGGCAGTTTGGCTACAGATGTGTGTGAGTGAGTGAGTGAGTGAGTGTGTGAGTGAGTGAGTGAGTGAGTGTGTGAGTGAGTGAGTGAGTGAGTGTGTGAGTGAGTGAGTGTGTGAGTGAGTGAGTGAGTGTTCAGTTGCTGACTTCAGCAGTGTTCCAGTGATGAAGGAGAACATTACCTGCGGCCCCAGCAGATAATCGGCATCAGCGGCCACGTTAAAGCAGGAGAGTAAAACAAAGGCAAAGCTGGAGGCTTCAGCCTTGAAACCTAAGCATGAATACACACTTTCTATGAGTACGTACAGAAAAAACTAATCAACGCTGACGTGTTCCTATGCTGGCAAGAAAAAAAAAACAAAAACTAAGCTACAACAACAAAGAAATGAAAAAAAAAAAAATCAGGAAAACAAATTCCAGAGCAGGAAAGCAAAACCATCAACATAAATAAAAGCTATGGCGTGTTTTCAATGGCATTATATTCAAGTAATCTTGTTCAAGTCCCTGATAATCAGTTCATGTAAACATTTGGGTCATTAACACAGACAGAACCAACAGTTGATCAGAAGGCAGCAGCAACTCATCCATACGTAAAAGCCCCACGTCTGCTTCCCTGGTCCGCGCACCTCACCTCCAGCTCTCCGAACGGTGCTGGAAGCATCAGTCACACACACCCGCCACTGACAGAGGGACGCGCGTCTGCCTAAAAGAGCCACGGGGCTCCACTTTGGAGAGCGAATAAAGAGATGATGAGTGGAGCGCGAGGACAGAGAACCACACAGCAAAGGGTGTTTGAGTTTAAGGTTCGGTCTCCCTCCGGAAAGCTTATGGAATTAGTGATTCGGGAAAGCAGGACTTCAAATAATGTTGGTAAGGTGACGTAAAACCCGATCCTTTCTCCAACACACATTTCCCACCAGGTCAGCCTGTCTGCCTTTAAAATGGCGTATTCCAAACACAACCTTTGATGTCAGGAATAATTACATTTTTGGATTCAGGTTTTTTTTTAAAAGCTTTCGAAAGCAGCAAGAAACCATCCGCACAAGTGTGTTCTGTTCTGTGCATTTCTAAAAGTGTCTCAGGTGAGAGCTGAGAGCAGGCACTGGATGAGTGTGTCAGCTCGCCCTGTTGGGGTCTGATTCACAGTGATGGCAGCCTCTTTAGAACCAATAACACACACACGCACACACACACACACGCGCACACACACACCCCAATCCCAACTTTGAAGTGAGTCGGTGAAGAACCGGTCATGTCAGTGTGATGACTTCCAACGGGTCGGTCTGGCCCTTGGACCTCTGCTTGCGTTTGAGGCGTCTCTGCGTGAGGGACGGGGGAGCGGGACGAGGGGAGCGCGCCTTAGTAGCGACGGAGAGGGAGCGCAGGTCTGCGAAAGGATAGTTTGGAGTGGGCACTTCAGATGGAATTCTGGGAGTGCACTCCCGCGAGTGTGTGCGTTCCCCCTCCGTCTCCTGGCGTCACCTGTCAAAGCAGCCGGCTGTGAAGGTGTGGTGGGCCCCCAGATAGCCCCCGCTGTAGGCCACGCTCAGGCAGTGGCGCGGCTCCCCAGCAAAGGCCATCTGCATAGACACGGGGCCGTGGAGGGGCAGGGGACAAGCGGCCGGCTGGAGGCTGGAGGTCAGGCTGGGGAAGGGGGAGAACCCGCCGCCGGGAGTGATGGAGGGAGCAGCGGTGAGGAGACCCACCCGATGGCCCTGGAGGAAATCCTGAGACACCATCGTCCCCAAGGCCTGAGAGTCCGCTAAGGCTTGCAGCTGGGAGAGCGAGGGGGAATGCTGGGAAAAGTGTGGCAACGAGTCCGGCTGGAAGAGCAGCTGCGGTGTGGATGAGGTGGAGGAGGAGGACGAGGAGGCGGCGGCCGCCGCGGCGGAGGAGGAGGTGGTGGAGGGTGCTGGCCTCTGGAGGGCGGACACTTGAGAGAGACGAGCAGTCTGTGGCTGCGACTGCAGAGAGGAGGGCCGGTGAGACGGGGAGGCTTTGGTTTTGTTGGCCTCTTTAACGTCATTGTCATGAGCTCTGTGGAGGCAAAAGAAGACATTTAAAAGAGTCAAAGCAACCTTTGATCAACAGCAGCTTCCAGACCGCGACCCCTAAACACGTAAGGAGCGTTTGCGTATCCTGACTGCATCCTTACAGCAGCATGAGCTCTATGCACTGAGTGAGGTGGTCCCAGGAGTAACCGGTCAGCAGGTGCAGGGCCGTCGTCCAGCTTGGAGAGATCTGAAGGCATATTCGAGATGCAGCCACACAAGCGGAGGCAACCTGAGATGGTCGGAAACTCAAGAAGGCGTGGTCTGCAGGAAACCATCGGGGGAAAAACAAGTAAGATCAACTCTAATTCACGGGATTTGACACTGAGACCATCACCTCTGAGAGGACTACTGGTCCCAACCTACCTTGGAGTGAGACCTCCAGAAAGTAGTGTGTGTATTTGTCCATGAAGACCTTGGTCTTGGAGATGGAGGAAATGGGCCAGCCGTTGTAGAGGTCATCCTCCTTCACTGAGGCGTGGAGGTAGAAGTCTATAAAGTGAGCAGCAGTGGGCATGCACAGGTTCCAGTCGAAGGTCTCCAGCAGCAGAAGTTCCATCTTGATCAGGTCTCTTTTGTTGAGGACCAGGTTCAGGCTGCACATAAATCCCAGAGAGTTGAGTTGCTCCAGTTTTGGAACCCTGTCCTCCTTCTCTTCAAACTTACCTGTGGAAAAAAGAAAAATTAATTCAACAATAAAATCTACCTCATAGCAAATTCGTCACAGTTGAACATATTTCAGTGCAAATGTTCCGAGTTCTCTCTGATGTTTCTGTGTAATTTGGTAACGAATACGCTGGACCCAAGAGCAGGCCTCAACACAGGATCCAAAATAAGGATCCCACTCTGGGCAAAATGATCAAGTCCCCAACAGAAAGAGGACAGAGGGCCACCCATGGATCCCCACAACCAAGGGCCAGAAGCGCGGCACACACCAAACACACTAAAAAAAGCTTTTTAGGTTTTTAGGAAGCCGCTCCACAACATCTGGCTTTACAGCTAAGCCGGTAGACCGAGGAAAGGCTCCCTGGCCAGGTGGGTCTGGAGCAGTTTCAACCCTTAAAATATTTATCTTCGTTCTGTCACTCCATCCAGGTCCTTGCAGATACTACAGAGGAGCCTTTATTGTGACCCTTTTCCCAGTGCGGCTTCCATGGCAACCGCCCCAAGGCCTGGGTGGACTGGGCCACGAGGAGATGGAATTCTGTTCCTGATCCTGACAGTCGCGCACGATGCTGATCTAAATGTTTTCGGCTACATTCTACTGGTCAGAGCAAAGAGCAACAGCGATCCCTTGTTGAGTTTTCTCTGCTGCCCTCAGAGGTGGAGAACAACTGTCTTCGGCGCCAGTTATAGTGCTCATCTTCCCTTTTTTACTTCTTTATGGCCTTGTTTTAGTGAGCTGGCTGTCTCCCTGTGAAGTGTGAGGTTGTACACCCGTTAAACAGGGCATAGTCAGAATGGTCATAGACGGCAAAATAGCTGAGAAAGAGTAGGAGGGGGAGGAACACGGGGGTAATTAGCACGGACACAGTAATGGCATCTCAGCAGCGGAGGAGGAAATGGACCGGAGCGGGCTTGTTTGCGCCCACCGGGACTCTACAGCCAGGTCCACATCCTCTCACCCTCGTATTCTCCGCAGCGGGAGCCGTCTGCTAAGGCCCGCTGCGTCCACACAGATGCTGCCGTAAAACACCGACAGTGGCTCCAGCCTCCACACGGCCCCGACCTCTTTGATCTGAAGGAAGGCGCAGGCAATTTCCTCCCCGCGCCCTGTGATTACTTCCTGGCTTTACTACGGTGGCTGACCAGGTACGAGGAGGATGCCGAAGCAACACCCGCAAAAGAAAAAGTCAAGCAAACGTCCCCGGCATAACTACGGAATGAGAGTATAAGTGCACCCCGAAAGCCACTGTCACGTTCCATAAAAAGAGAGGTAAAGCGTGGCTAATTGTTTTTACAGACACACAAATATTCGGTGCAAAAATATCTCTGCAAAGAGGAAAGTTAGTGGTAAGAAGCTGTCGGATTTAGTTAGGTAAACAGCGACAACGGTCCTGGAGCAGCTCACGCCAGCATTCCTCATTCCTCTCCTGTGAGTTCAGCCTACCTGGAATGCAGGGGGTAAGCGATCCTATCTGGACGGTGAGATACTAGGACTTCAGAACTGCTTTGGCCTACGCTATGCTAGCCCTGTGCTATCTCCTATCACAGGTGGCAGGCATGCTGACAAAAGGTAGCGCGCACAGCCAAAGGTCAGGGGTTAGAAGGAGGTAAACAGCCAGGATGTGGAGTCTCCTTCCAGGTGTGCTATTTGGGAAAGATGGGGAAGTGGGGGCTGGGGGAGGTTTGGACTGATAAGGGCTGTCAGGAAACCCGAGAGCTGCTCTCTCATGGAGAAAACCCCCATCATGGCTCTTCATCAGAACAAGTTCAGTCTTTCTGCTGGAAATGTTCATTGAGGGCTCACCGCCTATGGAAACGATGGGAACAGACACACGACAATACAACCAAAGTACTGGCAATGTAAAAAAGAAATGATTCTACTATTCTTTTGTATTTTGTAGCTCCTGACCTAAGTACATTAGGTTAAGGATAAACAACATGTATATGAATACGTATAGCTGGTTTTTGCGCTGGCAGGTGGTGAGAACATTAAACGTGAAGGCCTGTTTTATGCCAAAACACTGCAGAGCCGAGAGAGAAAGACAATGGTCAAAGAAGAATAATAGGGCAAAGATTTACAATTAATAATCTTTCATTCGCGGCTGATTCAATTATCATTTAATTTTGCAGTTTCTGCTACAAAAGCTCCAATTGGGGCTTTTTTCCCCTCGATTCTCTGGTCCTCGATAGCCTGACAGCCAAAGAGGAACTGCCCGTGTCCTTTAACGGTTTTATTTGGTGCTTCATTTCTCACGGGGAGTGTGAAAATGGCCACAGTTCCGTCACAGACCTTCCTTGTTGGCCCCCCAGTCTCAGCAGCTCCCACAATGTTGGCCCAGGATGACCTTTAACCTCAGATGCAAATGTCTGTGACACCAAGGAGAATGTTCCACTCCGTGTGTGAGTGTGTGTGTGTGTGTGTGAGGGAGAGAAGGAGAGAGCCACAGAGCTATGTACAATAAAAGAAGAGGTGAAATTAAATGTGTGTCATTGACCTGTTTAATCCAATCTAACACAATCAGCACATCTTTGCATGATGTCCTTAATTATGATGACTCCAACATGACAAGAATTCCATAAGAATGGCTCTCGGCTACCAAGGGGGGGGTGTGCAACCATCTACATTTCAGCCCCCCGCCGGTGTGTTTCAGCTCCAACATGTCCTAGTTTGCAGGCCGCCACCTCAGCTTCTCCTTCTCCACTGGTTACCATCAGCAGTCGCCCTGCCTTTGAAGCACCGCTCCATTCATTCCCCAACCCCCCAGGGATGTGGGGCTGCTGTCCCAGGGCGGGCTCCCTCTGTCCCACCCTCCTGCCAAGGTGAGGGAATGTGAGGAAGCCGGTCACCGGTACGGGTTCCAAGGACACAGCACCAACCCAATGTCAATTCCTTAACCACATTCGCTAATTGTGAACAAGTCCAACAGTGCCCCCCCACCGAAAAAAAAAAAAGGTTGCCACAGCGACCAGCTCCTCATTTAGCAAAAACACCACTCGCCTGCACACACGCCGTCCCCTGAATCTCCCCTCCCCCACTGCAGGGAGGGTCTGGCTGCCTGTCCTGCTTGGATTTGCTGGGCTTTTGTTTGAGGCCTGACTCAGGGAGCATATGGCAGGTGCCCCTCAGCCCCCCCACCCCCCCAGCCAGCCTCCCCAGGCTCTCCGGGTGCACCCTGTTCTCCATATGACTGATCTGCCTGTCCTTGATGCTCATTTCACTCAAGATACCTGGACTGTTGAGGAAAACCTTAAATCCAATTTGTTGGTAAATCAAGAGGAAGAGAACACAGATCGATACAAGAAAAACAACTGCAACGACGCTAACGGCAAAGAGAGGATTCCTGTGGAAGCCGGCAGCGTAGAACATCAGCGATGTCGTCTACGACAACAGCTAGCGGCAGTGTGACTTCAGGGACAAGGCCGAGCTGCTCCCTGCTGGGGTTCATAGGTCACGGATGGACCACAGGAGTAAACCTCGGCCATGGAGAACACCGCCAGTGGACAAGGAAGATTACATGAGGAGTCTCAAACTGTGCGAAATAAACGGATAAACGTGTTCCTCAATAGTGGCACGCAAACTCCAGAACCACCTTCACAATAGCAGGATGAAATGGGGGCTGCAGAGTCACAAAGGAGGGTTTGACTCATTACCAGAGTGTGGAACCCAGAATGTGTCCAATAAAAAAGGACAATGTTCCGTTTCTGCTTGTTAAAGGCTACAATGGGACCCGGTGAGGCTGTTCAATAACTGGGCCGGATTCCAAAGCAGATCACAGCTTTGGATCAAACGCTCCTTTAAGCCTTCGCAAACATGGCACACACTCCCCTCGGGTAATGAAGGAGTCAGAGACAAGCAAATAAAAATAAAAGAGTGGCAAGCCTGATGAACCAAAAGAGGCAATTAAACAATTTCTCGAAAAAAAGGGATTCTAATGATTCCAGTGATCGTCATTAGGCAACGAAGTAACGCTGTCCAGGTTGACTGGATAACGTTTAGATCACTCAATCAGCAAAGGCTCACGGCTATATTTAGATCCTCATGAGATTACTTCAAAATAAAACTGCTTTCAAGTCTTCCATTCGAATGTCTCCCATGAGACAAAGTACACACACACAGACGCACACAGCCCTCCTCAAGGAGCCCATTTGGATGGCATCATTAGTCTAATTATCCACGATGCTAAGAGCTGCACACCAATGCACAGAAACCTTCCAGTCTGTTAATCAGCAGACAGACAGCAATAACACCACAGCAGCGGTTTTAGGAGGAACTACTAACCTGCTCCACAAATCAGATATCAACCTGTGAGGGAACAAAAAAAAATCACACTGCCGCTAACAGAGGATCACGCATCAAAGGGTTACCAGTAGCAGGCAATGGGATCTGGAAGTTTAGACATGTAAACGGGGGTTCCTGCTGGTACGGAGGGAGCAGCGGCGCTAGCAGAACAGAGACACGAGAGCTTTGTTGTGCCGTTACACACCACACACACACCAGCCTGAAACACTGGAGGAAGACAAAATACAAACGGCCTCCGTGCAGTGTTTCGCCTTCGTCAGCCGTGCAAAAACCGCCCGGTATCTGCCTCCTAATGACTATGAAGTACAAGAAATGTAGCGCTATTAGACAGAAATGTGAAACAAGCCTAAGGAGCAAAACAAAAACAAGAAGTTGAAGCCTGGAGATGCACTTACTTGCCAGGAGCAGACAGGTCAAGGCGATGACATACAGCTGTTTGACGGCCACATCGTAGTGGTCCATGAACAGGTCCAGTAAGTAGACAGCCAGGTGGCGCGCCGTGGGACAGAGCTGGTAACGATTGCTCAGGATGGCCAGCAGGTCGGCAAAGTAGCGGCGCATGCCGATTCTGTGGGGAATGGCCCCTGTAGACCGGCAGCTTCAGCTCCTGCAGACACAGAGACATGATCATGTGGAGAGAAGAAGGAGGTCTCCATGATGGGGGGATGAGGAGGAGCAGCAGGAACGGGGGGGCCGGAAGCCCCGTAGAAAACCAGGAGGGGGTGAAAATGCAAGACAAATCACGCTGGTCTAGAGGACATAAGATGCAGTTGGGCTAAATATTTTTAGAATACTTTCATTTCAGTTCACCAGAACTGAACACAACAGGGAATAAAACGAGTCTTTGCATGGGGTCTCTCAGCTATGTGTGACTTTTTTTGAGGGGGGGGGGGTTTGAGTAGTGGATAGGATTAGGTTTCACCCCAACCGAACCGCCTATTCATGTTCAATTAGCTGCAAGTGTTTCAAAGTGGAAAGAGCATTAGCATTGAATCAGGCTCAGATTTCCTGCTGCACAACACCCAAGAGCAAATAGTTCTAGATTCTACTGCAGACTAAAAAAATAAACACTTGGTGCTGAGGGAGCGAGCTCACGTCACTCGAGTACCCTATATGTGTGCAACCTGCTTATACCGCACATGTTCCTGCTTTTAGGCTGACTTTCTGAAAAACAAAATCATGAAAAGCTTCTCATTTGGATTTGACGTCAGGTGGCCAACAACCTCTTTAGTTTCAGCCCTAATTGAGAGAAAACAACCTCAACGTGTTGTTTCGAGATGTTCAACACCTCCGTCTGCCTAAAACATCCCCGTGTTCCTGAAACACTTCTCCCCAAATAGAAACACACACTACAGTCACAGCGCTGTTGGCCAAATATTGACTAGCGCCTCGCCCTCACAGTCGACCCCCAGCGGCTGGGCCAGGACTCACCCAAACTCACACCCCATCAGGGATGAGCCGACCACGCCGGCTAATTCTCCCCAACTCCCCACCCGGAGCACCAGCACACAAGACAAACAAGCACCCGGGCTACGCGAGGGCGGAGGAGGAACGGGGGCGCATGTGGGCGGGGAGGACGCTCCCGCAGGAGAGCGGATTCTAATGCATGTGTGTTTTTTTTTTTTATGTGGGTTTTACGGCACTATAATTAAGGATTCCACAGCTCCCCCCCCCCCCCCCCCCCCCCCCCCCCCCCCCCCCCCCCCCCCTCTCTCTTTTTTTTTGCTCCTTTTTTTCTCTCCGCCTTTCCTTTTTTTCTTTTCCTTCCTCTTTTTTTCTCTCCTCTCTTTCTCTTCCCTCCTCTCCCTCTTTTCTTTTTTCTTGCTCTCTTTTTTTCTTCTCTCTCCCCCTCTCTTTTTTCCCTTTTTTCTTCTTTCCTCTTTTTTTTCCTTTTTCTCTTCCTCTCCCTCCCCCCCTCTTTCTCCCCTCTTTCCTCTCTTTTTCTCCTTCTCTTTTCTCCCTTTCCTCCTTTCTCCCTTCTTTTTTCTTCCTTCCCTCCCCCCCCCCCCCCCCCCCCGTTTTTATTCCCCCCGGGAGACCCCCCCCCCCCCCCCCCCCACACTCCCCCCCACAAAACATTTTTTTTGGTTTCAACAGCTCCAACAACAAGATTTGCATTTTTTTTTATTTGGGAGCTGATACACACACACGCCAATAAACACACACACACACATCTTTCACATCAGGGTATGGAAACTGCAGCAGACGTCATTGGGAGGGGATCAAAGTGTGTGTGCGTGTGTGTGTGTCGGGGGGGAGAGGCAGCTACCATGAAGCTCTGCTGATGTGATGATCTACTCATTTTTCTACACCTCTTACACACCTTCAACACACTCGCATTATTGAAAGCAATTCATTTAATTTTCACAACAAAACGAACCCAGTTATACAGGGCTAGTGTGTGTGTGTGTACATATATATATATATATATACATACTGTACATATATATACACACACACATACATATATATATATATTAATAAAACATTCTTTTTAGGATGACAATTAGTAGACAATATTAAAAAAAAAAAAAACTTTCTGCCATTCAATGTCATTTTATTTTAAAAAGTAACTCATTTTACTGCTTTTTGCCTATTTTTCTGTGACATCCATGGTTTCGATGGCACATTTCCCAGATTCTGACCATGTCAGATGCCTTTGCCAACTGTCCGGTCGTCTAGCCTCCGTGCCTTGTAATGTGACTTCAATACAATTTGAGACTGAAGTTGACTGCAAGTAGGATTTATATTAATTTATGCAAAACACCAAATACTTGTTGTTGTTTAGAAATTACACCGCTTCATATTATTTTCTTTAAATTATTTTTAACCACCAATATTTGACTTTTAATCGATATCGTTACTTAAATAACTGTTACCAAAATTTGTAAAACAAACTTTGTCGCAGCATTAGATTCAATTATTTTTCCACTTAGTAGTTATTTTGATAAAGTCCTGCAGGCCTGTTGCCTACAACATTTAAAATCTACATTTAAAGTTACCTTGCAACATAGTCACTGACGTCGGTAAAAGAGACGGTTTTATGCTCCCATCGCTTGGTATTTGACCCATTATACCACATGAAACCTTTTTTTTCTTTTAACACCAGAAGTACCACAGAAAAATGTGACACTTGCCATCAAAAACATCCTAAATAATTAAACATATACTTCCAGACCA
>CAAE01010148.1:1493-24807 GCA_000180735.1 Tetraodon nigroviridis | reverse complement strand
GTAAGTAAATAGAGCGCCACCTTTAGTCTTTGAGTCTGTTGACGAGGAGTTCATGGTTAAATAATGATCTTAATTTTATCATCATCCTTATTTTTTGTAGCCCTGGAAATGTTGTTTTTCAAGGTGCTGCATCACTATTAACCAGGAATATTGTAATTACCCAAGGATGATAAAAAAAAAAGCAGAAATAATGACACCTTATGTTAGATAACATAGCTGCTGTTATGTAAACTTAAAGGTCTTACATCAGACGTAATTAAGAAAAGTGGATCACCGTTAATCCAATTACATGTAGAAGAAACACAGAAGCACGCTGTCGTCTTGTAAACAGAACATCCTAATCAGTAAAAAAAAAAACCCCAAAAATGACTAAGCGAGGCCTGAAAACGCTTATAACATCTTATAAGGAAATAGTCCTGGATTCAACTCCATTGTCAAAAATACAGTTTGTCAAATCCCGTTACATCTCGCAACAGATAAAAAAGATACAGTCGGCAAGGCCAATCAGTCTGCATCACCATGAGACATCTGTAACAATTATGATGTAAAAACCTTTCATCTGGGTTTTTTTTGGGGGGTCTTGTTGGCATTAGGGAAAGGCTTTAAGATACAAAAGGAAGGTTTAGCAATAATAAATTACTACAGATTTTATGGTAATTCTTTGTTAATTTTTATGTATAAAATTAACATAACAATGCCGTTTTCAAAGAACTTTATGCGAGGAAACCTTGGAGTTATTTTGTCCCCCTTGAAAGATTGTGGTACTGGGGTATGATGTTCTTATTGTAGTTTTACATGAAACACATGAAATGGATCATTAACAGTAAACACTAAATTTGAATATCACAGATTTTTAGTGATTTGAGCATTTCATACTGAATAAGACAGCACAGGTGAATACAGGGTTAATTTAAGTCTATTTCTAGTCTATATCTGTGAATTTTGATCAGCGCAAAAATGTGTCACAGCTGCCCATCAGTCCAAGGTGCAAATTACTTTTTTGACCAGGGCTCAGAGCACATATTTGATCAAAATGGCCACACATACCTAACCCTGTGTCCGAAGACTGCAATAGGCTTCTTCATGTCGTTGGTTTTATTGGTTTACCCTGCAGCCAGCAGAGGCTGCAGGCCCAGTGCTTAAAAGGGAAAATTAAAAAAACAAAAAAAAACCAAAAGTCGATTCTGCTTCTTTGATATGGTTTTGGAAATGAGGGAGAAACAGAATCTAAATGTGGATGGGAACTATTGATGTGTAGAATCAAAACAAATTTCATTCTGATCTATGTACCGGTTTGCACATTTATTAATATGCATCCCCAAGACACCATTTGAAATAACCAACACAGAAAACAACTAGCATATCAAAGATTGGGATATGAAATATTTTATTAGTAAGTTCAATTTAATATTAAAAAGAGTAATATTAATTTTATGATGTCAAGACATGCGTGAGCCTGTTGGTTTTGTTTCGGGGAGGTGTCACATGTAAGTTCATAGGTGTTAATCCTCCAATACTGATGACCAAGGCTTTGTCAATGGAAAAAAAAAACCCAGCAGCATCCCACGGTCCACTACAATGACTACTAGAGGATGTCCCTAAGTTTCTATGATAAGGCTTAGTGCATCATCATCCACGTGCTGAAGGGGATAACTGTCATGCAAGAGCCATAGATGGCTGTTTGGCCAAATCTATAACAATAAGAACATTGTTTTGCACCTCATCTGGTTTTGTCTGCTAGCTCCAATGCACTTGATTTAAATAAAAACGTCTCAGACTGACACCATCTAAAACAGGAAAGCAGCATGGGTTGGCTTGTGTGTGCTTTGGACTGTAGTTGAATGATGACTTGACAGAGGAGCGAATGACTTAATCTTGTCTGCTAGGTAATTCAGGGGATTGTATCTGAAATAGATTACGCAATTACTTCTAGCTGCAGTGCGATATATCTGACGGTGATCTTGTAGTATTGTATTTGGGTATTTTTTTTAACCCTATGCTAGCGAGTTACAAACTGTAGCTTTTGATTTACCACTGTAACTGTAAAACATGGTTTTTAATCATCGCTTTAATGCTTTTAGGCTTTGTTTGTTGCACACATTAGTACATAAATATAGTCAACCTCATCGGAGTGGGTGGCCTACCTATGCTAGAATCCTGTGATCTATGCACACATATGTTATTCTTTGAACTACAGGCCCTTGTTTCTAATCAACATATTGGACATCACTGCAATTGGTTATTGGTTAGAATACATTGTATGTGGAATTTGAGTTTTATGGCTAAAATTAGCTTGCAAAAGCTCTTTTATACAAATGCAACCACAGATGAATGGGCCAACAGGGGACAGATCCCTCTTTTCAGTTGGATTATGTTCAATGTATTTTTATTCTTTCGAGCTGGGGTGAGTTCTTTTGGTAGACACTCTGGAAATTAACATAAAATTTAAAAAAAAAAAACATCAAATGAAAAAAAAAAAAAAAAAGATATGCATGATCTGATCTAAATGAATTGAAGTGTAATAAGGGGACGAAGATGGCCTAATCACAGCAACCAAGACGGTTATTAAAGTACTTGAGAGAGAAAAAAAAAAACTATCAAGATAGCTGACAAAGCCATGGATCAATCTACACTCCTCCCACTCCTTTCATCCAGCTCATTAATCATAAACTTGCCTTCCATACCTCGCCTCTTCCCTCACATTTCTCCTGTATTGAACGCCACGTCTCTCAGTGGCCATTATTTATGAGGCCACTTCCTAGACACCCAATGTCTGGCATCTTTCACAGATATTTACTGTGGGAGGGGGTGCAGAAAGACTAGACAAAACAAAAAAAAAAGAAAAGAGCTCATACATCTGCTGTGCATTTGAACAGGGGCGTAATTAGATGCAAAGAAGCCCGACACAAATAAGCCGAACTGGTCATTTCAAAATTACACATCTGAGAGCAAATATTTTATTCAATTAGGAAACTATGAAGCATCAATCTAATTATTAGGTATGCTATTTAATGGTTAAGTCCACAGTGGTTGCTTGTATATATGTTAGCAGACCAGATGTGCTTTGACGATCCCTTTTTTTCCCTATTAAACGCAACACAGCTGCATTGATCTTATGTTTATTAAAACATGCACAATTAGCCGTGATGGCTCTGCTGTAATAAAGACAGCGAGGAATCAATAATGACATGCACCTGCTAGTTTCATATCATGCGACTACACAGAATGCAGTGAAAAAACCCCATAGATTTTATTTATTGGACTAATCCTTGTTAACCTGTATAGAACGCCAGTCGTTCAAGCAGTTTTACATGTAGTGTGGCTTTTATTAATTGCTAATTTACCATTTACATAAAATGACCTTTGGAAATGTGCTCAAACTCTAAGTTAAATGTCGTTAAAGATAGAGACGTAAGAATGTTTTAAATGGAATATTAAAGTAGTTTATCTCATGCAAGGCTGAAGCTGATAACACACTAGGTGACATTCAGGGAGCTTTTTTTTGGTGCGACAGGACACGCAAAAATTTTGCATTTTCAGATGAGACATTTCTGGGAGCTACTCCCATAAATTATGAAAAATAGAAAACCCCCCCCAACACCTCACACACACCTTTATATTGCATAAAAACACACTCATTTGCCCATCGCTAAAATGTAAATCTCTGCAAAACACAAATGACAGCTTGAATATTTTTGAGTGAGTGTGTATGGGGCGGATGCTGGCTTGTGTGGGAAGATCAAAAGCTTTAGAACAGTGAAGTTTCTACTGTGCTACTTGGATAAGACCTTTTTTTTTCCCCCATTGCCTGCGGACCAGCAGCATGTTTAGTCGGTGTGATTGGCACATTACACACCCTTACACGCATACAAAGCATATAGAGAATTTCTGATTTTCTGTTTGAGTCAGTTGTAGACATCTTGCTACTGGAATTAAATGAAACTTATCTTTTTTTAGCCTTGCGATGCCTTCAAGGTAAAGACCAAAGCAACATAGGGGGGAATTATTGGGTAAAATTGAATCTAAGTGGCTTGTTTCGGTGTAGAAACATAATGCAAGATGCCATGTTTTACTTGTGCAGATCAATCACCATTTATGGAAACATTTCTTCACATTTTACTGATGTAGAATTCCAGTCATGTTAAACAAATGCAATTTTCCTTTGTACACAGGGGAGCAGACATCGTTATACATGTAACAGCTGAACCTTCACATCTATGGCAGTGTTTGATTTACAGTTCTGTGTTTGATTGTACAGCAGAGAGTCGCTCGGCCACAGAGGGGACGGGAGATACCGCAAATCAATCTATGAAAGACGGGGACCGATATGAGTGAATACAATGACAAGTGACATAGAAGATGATGGTTCACAGCCATCCTGCACATCAGTTAAATGGAATTTTCACCAATGATGGATGTTAAGTCAGTGTCTTAAACTGTCAACCACCCTCACAATTCTCATTTGTTATTATTTCGCTGATTTTGGATTTACTGTATTTCTCTTTCAAATCCATTGAGTAATGCAGTAAGGGCAGAAACTGGTCTTTGGAAAATTACAAAAATCTAATAGTTCCATCTACAACATTAGGGCATAGCTATTATATCTTGAATTCAGATTAAAAAAATCACTTTAGCCGCAGAGAGAGGGGCTAATTTTAGTGAGAAATTGTTCTTAGCACTTGATCAGCATTCTACTGAAAACTAAACAGGAAAACTTTTTGGAATATGTACAAAGAGCTGAATCTCATCCTCCACAGCCACAGAAAATCAATTTAGATAGTAAACTTTACTTGAGTTGATGTGCACACGACTCCGAAGTCAGCGCTAATAAATAACCATTGTTTAGGACCTTGAAGAAGCTGATGGCCACGACGTGTGCATAGAAGACTTTAGGTTACAGCCAATTAAAAACTACTTTAGGTGGGACAGGTGGTAATGAATAAAACAGAGGCATCTCGCAAATGTCCCACCACCTGCGTCACACCCGTGAATACGAAGACTAAAGTCAGTTGAAAAGTGTAACTTTTTTTTTTTTTTAATTGGCCTTTGGTAGCTCATGTAGCACATTTATTTTGTATTAATGTTATTAACCTGGAAGGGACAAAAAATAGCAAAGCTAGTAGATAAAATATTTGTTGTTAAGGACAATAACGAATAGTTTGTAACTTTAATGTGTACATTTTAATGATAAGTGTATATTAAAACTATTGTTTCTATTTGAAAAGCTTTTTTTTTTTTTAAATTATTTGTATTTGTCCTAAAACCGATATGACTCAACTGCTTAAAAATACGCAGTGACTTTAAAATGTTCTCTAACAACTGGATTTTTTTTCCCTGTCGATTTTGCAGTCTTTTTTTCAATTTTTATATCAAATGGTTTATGTGACGATAAGCAAATACACAGTCACAGCAATTGTTTGTTTGTTTAAAGTGTATTATCTGGTGTTTCTCCAAGATTTGGAACTTTACATGATGCCTAAAAAAAAGAACCGTTTGTGTTCTGCTGCAACAAATATTTCATGACTATTAAGAGACATAGCTTGACAGATGACCCAGCCTGACATGCATCTCTGAGCTCCTCACAACACTCTCAACGTCTCAGGATGCTTCGGGGTATCTCCAGCCTGTCAAATAATCCTTGTGGTGCCCTGCGGTATAGCGCTGTCTTAATAGCACACCACAGTGCACAGCTGTTTTTCATGCTTTCGGTGCTCAGCTATGCAGAAAATTAAGTCTAGCACCTACAGTGCAGCACGGTGACTACAGCACAGACCAATCTTAGGGCCCCTATTCAGTATGAACTTTCTTCCATCCCCCGTCTCCCCCCTCTTCTCTCCCAGAAGATTGCATAACATCCAATATCCATCTGAAACCCCAATATCAATGAGGGTCATTCAAACGTATTTCAAGTGCAAATTAACTGCTCTGAGCATCTTTAAGCTAAACCATAATCTGTTTGACATTTACAGGACTGGTGCTCTAAAGAGAACTGAGCTGGACACCAGTCACATGGTCACATGATTGATCTTAGAAAAAAGTTGTGGTGCAGCCTGGGTATCCATTCCAGGT
Organism: Tetraodon nigroviridis; assembly: GCA_000180735.1. Lineage (NCBI taxonomy): Eukaryota > Metazoa > Chordata > Actinopteri > Tetraodontiformes > Tetraodontidae > Tetraodon > Tetraodon nigroviridis. Next base: position 18,738 of record CAAE01010148.1, on the reverse strand, counting down.
TTTAGGTGACAGGGACAGGAAACAGCAGACGCACACACACACACACACACACACACACACATCTTATTTGATTTTGTTGCCAGCCGTCTCTGCAACTGTAAGCTTCTTTCCTCCACCTCCACACTCATTCATGATAGTGGCAGGTCTAAAAAGATGTGGGAGGACAGGGGATAGAGAAACAGATGGGTGCTGGCACCAATCGAAAATCCAGACTCTGACACTAATGGGGCTGAAGAGAGAGAGGACAGCCCCATCTGGGCCCGAGAGTGCTCAACAAGCCCTCAGCAAAATGCAAATTTAGATGCAGGAAAAAAAGCCAAACTTGTTTGTTACCAGAAGAGTACCTGATTGGTTCTGAAGTGGAATAGACTCAACCCTTGTACAGACTGTCAGAAAGGAAAAAAAAAAGTCTGGACACTTACCACCGCATCCAGTTTAAAATTAATTTTTCGGTGTTCACCATCACAATTACAAAACGCACCATCATTATATTTCTGTGTGACCATTCATGGTTTATAGGTGACAAAAACAATGACATATACCGGCACAAAAAAGTATGTGTAAGGAAAGGAAAACAGAATCTAACAACTGGGGAAGACTTTGTGGTTACACCAGAGGGTGTAAAACACCTGACTGGCAACAGCTTGCATTTGAAGGTTTTTCTGACCGACTACACCTGCTAGGTAAATCTGAATAAAAGTATTTGTTAATAAAAAAAAAGAGAGAAACTATCAGCAAGTCAACAGAGATCACCCTTTTCTAATGATTTTAAAAAGAGTGAGGACAGAATGCAAAAATTAAAAATGACTTGGTTGTTTAAATAGTTGTGAACGCTGCTGTTCAATTTGCCTTTTAAAGATGATAACTATGCTTGTGGAAATGGCACAGTTTAACCGAGGGTTGCAGTAAGCAAGTTTAGTGCTCACCTCCGTCAGTCTAAAGACCAAGATAGGCTGGTTTGCATCACTTTACTAGGAATAAGCAAGAGTAACTTTTGAAAAAGGCATTTAGTGTTAAGTTTTTCTAAAACTGTAGAAAATGTGCAAATGGCACCTTTGTGCTGTAGCTGTCCTCAGCTATCTCAAACTATTTCAACTTTATTTGAGATGCAATTTTAACAGACTGCAAAATAATTTTTTCTCCTTGGAGTCTGTCTTAGATGAGCTGACGCTTATATCTAGGGTTTCACGTTTATCGATGCAGAGATGAACAGTGCTTACAGAAAATGTGTCTCTCTGAAAATAGGACTTTTTCACAACGGGATGTCAGATTTTAATAGAACATTGCCTACAGGATGAAGGTTGTCGAACATTTCAACATTTGTCAGGTTTTGCCCTTGATCCTGAAGCAAAGAGTTTTAGTAGGAAAGTTGCTGGGTTGGGGGGGGGGGGGTGTATAAACATTGTTCTAAAGCTTTCAGCAGTCAAACGTACCTAATCTTTAATTTAATGTTCTATATATAGCCCCATTTATAATAAAATTGTCTCCAGGTGCTTGACAGAGGCAGAAATCCAGATCCCATGATAGACCTTAACTCTCATTGTTACAATAATACAAACACGGACACAGACAGACACACAAACGCAGACACAAACAGGACGAAAGGGGCACCACTAGATGCTTTTACAAAAGACAGTCAGGAAAATGTGTAGCTCGGGAAGGATAATTAGGGTTCAGGGTGGTAGAGAGGGAGGAAAGACAGAGGTGCTGTTAACAGGACAAAAACACTGACAAAACACGCACAGAAGACAGAAAGCTTTTAACATTTTTTTTCCCTTTTTCTTTGTTTTGGCACTAGAAAGACATAGACACAACCAGTTTCTGTTGTATTAGAGATGAACAGATTTCTAATATCTTCTGGAGTATTTGAATTAAATTGAAATAAAAAACTACGGCTTAGAATAAACAATTTTATGGCGATTAAAAGGTAAACTAAAGTAACTTTTTAACACAACTATGTGAGGCAAAACCAGCTTTTCGGGTCAAATTCACAGTAAAAACATTCTTTTCCACACGAATTTAAGAGGTTAAACCTTGTCAAAACAAAAGGTTTTCATCATCGTGATTGAGAGTTGGTTTGTCCCAAAGCTACGTGTGATCAAATTAGGCAGCGAAGGATATACTAATATCTCTGCTGTTTTGGGCAGAAGCAGAGAAAATTCAACAGGATCCATGACAACACTTGCGATGGTAAAAAAACGAAAAACAATGTCACGCATTCTGGCAATGCTGCGGTTCCCTCTAAGTTGCAGAGCAGCGATGCTGCCTTACAGCGCTTCACTGTCACTATATATTAGTGATTTTCTCTCCAATCCAGCATGAGCAGGTGCAGGGTAATGATACAGGTGCGTAGTTCACTGAATATCATTATAACAAACTAACCATTACATGCTTGACAACCAATTATGTTGTAATTTTCAAAATATGAACTACTTAATTCAGTTTTTTTTTGTTTAAATAAACACCCTTGGATACTTTCTTTTTATATTCTGGCTCAGGATTTGAAACCTGGGTATATTTCTTATAAGTGTTTACTGTAAGAGAGTCAGATTTTGCAACAAAGCAAAAGTGCCTTGGGATTGTTTTGAAGGGGAGAGCGAAGAGTTTGATGCGTTGATTTGGACTCAACACAGTCCAATCAATTATCTGCGGGACGTGCAGTCCAATCAATAAACGCCCCATCTTGAATCCCTATAAACCTAAAGATTAAGACAGCAAATGTACAGAAACAGAGTGAAGTCAGTGCAAGCTACAGCGGTGTTGATCAAGTTTGCAATAATCAGAGCCGAGTTAGGGCAAATCATTCATGTATAAGCGCACACACACGCACACGCAATAATGATGTATTAATAAGTGGTTGCAACCCAACAAACAAGGCAATGACCATGATACATTGAACAAAATTTGGGTCACTGGTGTTTGCAGTCCTCTCCGTTGTGATTATTGACAGGTAATTAGGCTTTATTCACACTTCACTGACACTACAAACCACACGACACGTGCAATCCTGTACAAGTTGTGTAAAAAAGAAAAAAAAATATTGAAAGAAAAAAAAGATTATGAAATGAACTGTCAGAGCACATGCAGCACTGTGTATGCTAGCGTTGTGTGCCTTTGTGCGCACATGATTGTATTGATAACTGACTGCCACTGCAATGAGGTGAGCATGACATTATGGCCCATATTGCTGCAGCATAATCCATTTCTCACCATGCTGGTGGATCCTAATGGCTTTACACAAGATTGGTGGTGTGAAAGGGATGTTGTGCCACGGTACAAGTATCGACCCCATCGACATACGCCACCAACAGAGACTGGCCTATTTCTCCTGGGTATATTTTGAGAGCACAGTGTGGCTGGACTACATTATCTTAAGCGTCACAGCTATTGTGTTTCACTTTTTTTTTTTCTTTTTTTTTTTTTTGCTATGCTTATTTTTAGGTGTTACTGTGCTTTCCTGCTTAAGGACAGAACAATCATTCTATTTTGCAAGTCTTAAATTGAGTTAGGCATACAATGAACTGCCAGTTTGGAACGTCATTGTCAATACACACGTGCATCTGCACATGTATTTGTTTGCAAGGATGTGTGTTTTTAAAAAAAAGGGGGGGTGAAGGGGGGGAACTGAAAAAGCAGGAGTAAGAGACACACGGTCAGTATTTTCCTGTCATTTCTCTTAAAGAGAGACATTTAAGTGCAGAACACTAAGGAAAAAAAAACAAAACATCCCAATTGCTTTGGTTTTGATCTGCATTGTTTTAATACCGTCAGACATACTAAAGCTTGTGCACTTCTGCTGAAGACATGCTCCACAATGCCAATGCAGCAGTAAAACATTGTCATTTTGCCAGGATACTTGCACATGATTTTTTCACACATTTAGTTGGGGATCAAGACAAAGGTAACCTTACATGAAATTTTTGACAATAGGGCACGTTCTAACGGTGAGAAAGAACACTGGACTCTTAAACATATGGCATAGAAACTCAAATCTGTCTTCTGACAGCATCACAGTTTACATAATACAGTATGTGGGTTCTAGTCCTTGACAAATATTTAAATGTGTGTCCTACGTAAAATGATAAATGTATACAACAGATCAGCGAGTGCATTTACACCTGATATTTGCAACAGTTACACCGACACTTCTCTTACCTTTAAAGAGTTTATTTTGGCCATCAGATGCAAGCTATTTTATTAAAGTTTGGAGGGGTATGATTAATTAAAGAGTTTAATTAATTGTAAGAGTTTTACTGACTTTGGATTGCTCTGGGTTCAAAGATAATAATATAGTATATTACTGTAATACTACTATGAATAGTAATATAAGTGTTTCAAGTTAACTCTTTCTAACCTTTGGGTAGAAAGACAAAAATACTCAAGTGCGATCAAGCTCCATAAAATCTGAAGTCAAGAATGAAGTAATAATATCCTGATTTGTTGCATCAACTGACATTGTTCGCCAGTGACTATTCTTGTCACCTGCTAATCTTTTAGGCATTTTATCACCGAAACTAATGCAAAATAGATTGATAACCCTAACTGGCAATGAATATTAATTGAAAGACATAGATCCTAAATTCCAACAATGCAAAATCATTAAATTCAATAGTTTGATAGGTATGGCGGTGTGTATGTTCTGTCTAGCAGTGTTACTATTAGTTGGACACCATTTTCTGGTAATCTTTTAGGAGAGTTACAATAGGTGAATGGGCATATGTCTGTGTTTACAGACTAAGACGTTTACCACTGAGCCTCTTAATCCCCCTCTCCGTATGTTTACAAATTGTGATAGGCTCATGGTGGCTTTTGAAAAATAATACTTCATCAATGTCAATGATTAATTATTACAAAGGTATTTTTTTGATTTTGTGCAAATTTCACCATCTCAATAGTTGATATAAGTCTAAATAAACACCCTACTCCAGACAAAGCCCCATCCAGACAGTTTTTTTTAAAGAGTTAAGCTGATTAGCTAGTGTGTGTGTATGTGTGTGTGTGTGTGTGTGTGTGTGTGTGTGTGAGGCAGAGTCATTTCAGTTTAGTATACTGTCACAGAAATGTCCTTATCTATGAATATTAAAACAATAGTTTTGTTTAACTAAATACACCCTGCCTGTGTCATTCTTTGCAGGGTTTATTTAGCTAAAAATAATTACATTATTTTATTTTTTATATATATATTTTAAAATTGATTCTGTAGTTTAATAGACTAGAATTTTGTAGATATTCCAAAGTTTTGATTTTTCAATTTTTTTATTTCAATTGGGGTTTTTTTTGGAAATTGATTTCTTTGCTATTTAAAGTAAAAAAATAGACATTGTATATCAGAGCGACGATATCCCCTCAAATATTTTAAATCAATAAAAAAAAACAGGACAGCATCTTGCAAATTCTATATATTATATACCCTCTTTTCCTACTCTACCTTTCTGCACGCATGTGTGTGTGTGTGTGTGTGTGTGTGTGTGTGTGTGTTCATCTCATGCTTTTAGTACTTCAACGTCTAAAAGCCACTCAACATTAAGTGGCTCTGTATGGACGACCTTTGGGGGCCATGACGACCTGTCTGTGTAGCATTGGAACACTGGTCTGTCTTATAAAGCTTGGTGGTATTTAAGCCTTTTAGTTTGGTCATCAAATCACACATTTCAGTGTACACAGCCAAGTTTCCAATGTTTTATGCTGATGAAAAGTGACATGCAATGATATAAATAACAATTTAAAACACGTCGTTTGTTTTAAACCACTTAATATACCACTGCGACATCCAAAATAATGCTTGTTTTATCTACAGCAATGAATTCTTTTTTTTTTATAATCCAAGCTGTAGTAAATCAGATTTATAGATTCTTGTGCTGTATCATATTATTTTCTAAGACACCCACCTATTGTAAAGAGGCAGGTGAAAAAGAGTGAAAACTGTGTATGAAAGCAGGGAAACAGAGTGACAGCACGGGGTCAGTACAGAAGACGGGGTGGGGGGTGGGTGATGGTGCTGCCAAAGAGAAGCTTTTATGATATTATAAACTCTAGGGCTGAATTAGTTTGTATTCATTACCAACTTCTGGGATATGACAACATGCGAGCAAACTTTCGCAGTTTAGGATTTAACAAAAATGTTTTTTCTACAAACGGCTATTATCAGTGTAACTTGACATCTCAAATAAATTCACTTGCATTTTTGAAGGTTGGCCTTTGGAAAAGCTGTAGTACTTAAAAAAAATCAAACAAACAAAAAAAAACATCAATAACAATTTCTACATTTCTCTGGCAGTGGATAGACTAATCTATTCCAAACAATCTGTCGGTTTTATTTAGACAGGCCAGTCATTTGAAGCACATCTTATCCCTAATCGGGATTATAGGGTCTCTGGGGGTCTATGACAGCAGTCAGGAGATAGGCAATAACACACCCTGACTGCCTTTCCATTACAGGTAGTTATTTTTGGCATAAAATAAATCAAATGCAGGACACACTCAAGTCTCTATGCAACCTTTTTTGGATATACGTATATACATATCAAATAACTCAATGGAATAATCAATTTCATCAATTGATTCAATTTGTAGATGTGTTGCTGTTGTAGGACATTGCAAAGGATGCTGTGGAGCAAGAAGAGTCCTATCTGCTGTTTTGGTCTGTGGGGCTCTGGAGGCAGCAGATACCAACAAGCCAAGCAAAACGCAGCTAGTTCTTATGGTTGCCGAGACAAAAATTTGGGATGTGGGAAGAGTTTAGGCTATACAGCAGCTCAGCAGGGCACAGCGGAACCATCAGCGCTGTGGCAGATGCAATGTAAGTAACCAAGGACACACTGGTATCTCAGCTGGCCTGAGCAAAGCTTTGGAATCCCGCGGGAAAGATGCGGTTGAAGTGGCAGGGGTAAAGAGAGAGAGAAGGTTGAGTGAATGGCTGGATGGTGGATGCTTTGGTTTAGGCAACTTCTAGGACTAAAGAGAGATTTCATAAGTATTTTTTAAACAGAAAAGTTAAAAGAGCAAAAACACTTTCTCCAACATCAAGTATATTGTGACATAACTGACAAAAAAATTTCTAAAGTCCTCATCAAAAAGTCAAAACGTGTAACCCCATTACTTTTTTAAATGTTCCATAACTGCCAATCAACTGGTCCACAGTCTTCTTTCTGAGATAAATGTGTGTGTAGGCTAGGACGTAGAAATTGCAGGCAGCTAACTGGTGTAACTTTGAAAAAAAAAAAAAACCCCAAACATCAAGAGCTGTCAAATAAAATGTGCTGAAATGATTACTGTCATTTGCAAGTGTGTATATGTTTGTGTGTGTGTGTGTGGATATTGTGCTGTATAGGCAGGCACACAGTATTTTGTCTTCATTTTATACAGTGGGAAAAAAAGTGAAGACAGAATGGCTGTTTTTACTTGGGCTGATGTTGCATATGGGCCAGGGCAAAAGTGGTGAGGCAGACGACAGTGTAATTGTTCTTCTGGGAGTCAATGATCAAACGTCTACTGAGCCGTTACCAGGAGCCTCTGAGAGAGCTTTTATTTACCCTTTGATGCCGTTGTCTTCTGTTCATCTCAAGCTGCTTTCATTCAGAACAAATCCGTAGCATACGTGCCCCTAACAATGCTGGTTGATGTCCCTTTGATACACACTTAGAAACCTATTTTACTCAATGCCTGCTGTTGAAACATTTAAATCTAATCTGAGAATGTATTTGTGGCCAGGGTCGCAGAAAACGGGAGAAGGAACTATTAAACTAGAGCCTGAGGCAGATAGGGGGCACACGTGGTTTCGTTAAGGAAGACGCAGCGATGAAGAGAGGGCAGGGTAGGTAACTGAAAAATCACCAATGCGTAGTTGAAAATCTGGAGAAGCACACCATTCCAGGGCAGATAGCGCATTCCAACTTGCTGAGCTGGCTGATCTTGGTATGAAAGCGCAGCCTCAGTTGGAGGTAATGGGGTGATGTGCTGAGGTCAAGGCCTGCATTACAGCCTGGGCGTTTGCCAGTTGAGCACGCATGCGCACGCGCACACGCTCGCACTCACACATGCATTAATAATATGGTTTTTGTCATGTTCATACTGTATTGACTAAACAATTCCAGTTTACTGTTTTGGGAAATGAAAAAAGAGGATGTGTCAGATGCACTTCAATTAATGTTAAAACTGACTTTTAACGGATAGGTTTACACAAGAGTCAATTGCAACATTTAAAAGGCTAAAACATATTGAAAGTCGGAAAGACAATCCTGACAAACCGAGTGTCATCACGAGAAAATCAAATGGAAGAGGACCTAACCGAGAATAGCGGTGAGCCAAAGCACCTGCATGCATACTCAGTACCGTACATTGTGCTCCTGGGTCTTTTACCTAATTCTCTCTCCTTTGGAAAACACATGGATCAGGTTTGTGGAGGACACACAGAGGACTGAGAACTGTTGATAATTATATATTGAATTCTGACTAAACACACCAGCTGTGAGCAGATGAAATTCCCCCGTTCAATCTTCCGCGGTTTGTTTAATTTCACCCCTCCGCGCCTCGTCTTCTCAACTATCAGTCTGCTCAATCCACAAACACGAATGCATCTCTTCTAAACACCGAGTCAATTATCTGACAGAGGGCGGTTTTAAGTCTGCAAAGATCTTCATTTGCCAGGAACGGTGTTCTGTGCCCATAACCACGACCAGCTTAGTTTGGTGCTTAGATTAATCTAACAGGAACCAATCAGAGCAGAGATGTTTGAGAGATAATGTTAGATATATTACATAAAAGATCAGCCCGAAAGTCATTCTTGTTGTCCTTCGCTTTTAAATCCCTCAAGACCTGCAGCAGGTCTCCACAGTAAAAAAAAAAAAAAAATTAAAATAAATCATACAGAATGCATGACTTATTTAAACATCTCAATGCAATGTTAATAGATGTTTTACTTCCATTATATAATGGCGCAATAAAGCAATATGTTTATTATATATGGAAATGGAAAAGCCAAATTACACTATTTCAGCAACAAAGAGAGCAAAGTTTCTAGCTTACACATCAATGAGTTTTTTGTGCTTTAACATTAGACAAATTTTTGTGAAAACCTACACAGTTTTGAGGCCTTTTAACCTGGAATTAGTCAGGGGGACGAGGTCTCGACCATACAAAAAAACACGGAAAAGTCAATAAAATGATTTGTGAGTCAAAAGCAGGATTTAGTGAATCTACAAATATTAACTGAGTATGTGGGTTTTAGGCAGCACAGTTCTGTGTCACGGGGGATGTCAGGACCCAAATGCGACACAGCTTGAATGGTGCACAAAGAGGTTTATTGCCAAATTCACACTTCCAGGAAGCGGCGACTCAGGATCAAAGGGTACCGGCGTACAGTCCAAAACAGTCTAGGAATCAAACACTCAGGGAAGGGAATGTGATTCTGGTACGGAAGGTGATCAATCTGGCACAGGAGCTTCTCACCCGGCCGCTTATATGGTGGCCGAGTGATTGCTCACGGGGCACAGGTGAGCTCCACCCTAATGCCCCGCAGCTGTGCCAGATCAGAATGTCCATGGTTAGGGGAGGGGCTGGCAGCTGCCTCGACTCACTGCCGTAACAGTTCTGAGGCGTTAGGATAAAGTATGGTGACCTTTACATTAAAAAAAAAATGAAATTGACTATCCGATGATGGTCTAATGATGGTAGCCATTACACTATTCAGCTCTAAACATTTCAACACCAACTCCACTCGGTAATAGTTGTAAATCCATACATAGGCATTTCAGACAGAGACAGTCATTACTGAGGTGCAGCTTAAAGCAAACTTGGGCTACGTGTTGTGTCACAGTTTCACAAATCATCTTCACCTAAAGTGAAAAGTGAAAAAAACGTTGTACAGCCAGCAAATTGTTTCAGCTACACAGTCTGTGCTATTAAATACAAATGTACACTTTGGATGTAGTTGTCCAGATGCAACTGGCCTAGCTTCGTGGCTACTATGGCAACAGGGATAAACCCAAGTAGAATTCGTTTAGGATTTAGAAATTTGTTGAAAGCACTAAGGTGTGCTCTCAAGAACTTGATGATTGAAAAAAAAGAAGAAAAAAAGCTTTCAGTTATTCAGAAGCGCTAATGTGCTGCAGATGGTAAACCTCCTCAAGATAATGTCACATGTTGAATATCCATAATGTGCTGTGTTATTGCTGGGAATTAAAAACCTTATCAAATAATTACACGTGTCAATTTAAAATGTGCAACACACCAAGCTATCACTCTGGCTGAGCCTCAAGATTCCTTCACAGCTCCCCAATGTTTTACCACCTCGGAATTATGCAGCATTTAAAAATGAAAGACAAATGCTGCAGGGTTAAGGGGAGGGTCTTGTGATTTGATATGCAATAAGTAAGGCCAGCAGGACTCTTCTCAACTTGTCTGAAGCATAAAAGAGACATCTGGACCACCAAATAAGTCATTACATGCATAATGGAATCTGATAAGACACCCCATAAACTGGATAAACCTCTAGTAGTCTTTACATGTCAGCGTTTAAAAATAGGCAATATTTTATGCTCTGTTGGCTCACACATCAGACAGTTTCTCGCAAGAAACCTCACAGGAACTCGTTTTCTTTTTTTCCTTCATGATGGGATTATTTCAGCCATCCTCTGTTGTGCTTACATAACTCTAATAAATCCCTCCGTCCATCTCTGCCAGCAGTGCAGTTGTTAAATAGCCACTTGCGATCAGATGATGGGACAGAATTTACCTGCAATTCCCAAAGTGCATCGAAAACAACTCAACAATAATGTTTTTGATCGTCTATCTATCTTCAGAAAACCACCCATTATGCCTGTATAATAATGAAACCGAAATACCCGTCACAATTTTCCCCCTGGACGCAGTTTCCAATTACGTGGAGCAAAAGAAAAAAACCAAAGTGACGTCACAAAAAAAACATTCAAGTACTTCCCTTGGTTTTACAAGTACATTTAACCTATTCCACAATAAGTGAGTTGTTTTTATAAAGCCATGGAACTTTTTTACCGGCTAGGAAACTAGACTATTTTCTTAAATATGCAATAGCTTTGAACTATTTACAACAGCGAAGACCTCTCCTGGACCACCAGCACTGTATCACTGGCCAAAAAGGCACAGCAGCGCCTCTACTTCCTGCGCAAACTCAAGCAGGCAAGTGCTTCACCGCCCATCATGACTACATTCTACAGAGGAACCATCGAGAGCATCCTTTCCAGCTTCACTGTGTGGGGTGAGAGCTGCACTGACGACAACAGAAAGGCTCTAGAACGCACTGTGACACCAGCTGAGAGGATCATTGGTGTATCGCTCCCCTCCCTGCAAGACATACACACCACCCGCCTCACCCGCAAAGCCATCGCAATTGTCAACAATGCAAGTCACCCTGCACACAGACTGTTCAGCCTCCTACCCTCATCCCACTGCTGCTTCAAGTACTGCCCACTGATTACATTTGCACTAACCTTACAATCACAACCTGGGGCTACCTCACAGTACACTACCTCTAAATGTACACAGTGGGTACACTCGGTGTACTTTTAGTGTACTTTATGTCTTGTCTTGTTTTGTCTTTTAGTGTACTTTTTGTCCTGTCTTGTCATACTTTGTTATGTTGGTGGTACTAGGTAGATGTAGCCTTAAGCTACAAGTCCTTTACTGTTGTCCATGTCTACACATGGGATAGTGAAAAACGTAATTTTGATTCCTTTGTATGTCAAGTACATGTGAAGAAATTGACAAATAAAATTGACTTTGACTTTGATTTAGGGTTAATATGAAATATTACATGTCAAAACAGGGCACAGGGCTTTTAAAATGAAAAGGGCTAAGATTCTGGACAGGACCTACAATTAGTCATGTTCTATCTGTAGAAAGAAGGAACGAAGTGATTCAGCTCATTGACCGGAAATTAATCGGCGCTCCTGGTGATTTACAACTGTGGCGATAAGGTGATGAATGAACTCAGGCCTTTTCCATTCCCATTCTAAAGTCATTAGAATGCTTCTACAGAGACGCGTCACACAGATCTGTCCATTAGACCCCGGATGGGGCATCCACCAGAGAGTTAAAAACATCTCTTAAAATCTTTCTTTCAGTACACACATGTACCACTATGGTGCTTTTCAGAACTTCTCCATGCATTTTCAAAGTGCTCGAATGTCAGTGTCCAAAGAAATTCTACATGAGATTGCAGATAAATAAAACCAGTTGAAAAAAAAAAAAAGCTACTGAACTTAGGCAAAGGCCTAAATACACAACAAACATACAAAAGACCAACAAACTAAGCATAAAAGAGGCTTAAAATATTTGCCATTAACCACTTGTCCTTTTTAAAACAAACAGTCATTATGATTCAGGTGTAAGTATAACTTTATGTGTGAAAAATAAAAGAAAATAAATATGTCAAAAGGTAGTGGTCTCTGGGCTTCTTATTAGTGTGCCACCTCACAAATTCTGTCAGAACTAGCCTTAATCCATTTTATTAAAGTATTCTATAAATACTGCGTGTGATCATGATAGAAGTTGTTATTAAGAAATTAATCAGCTTGCAAACAACAATATTTCATAACTTAGACAATATGGTCAACAAAGCAAAAAAGAAATGTCTGTATTTTTAAAAATCACATCGTCAATCATGTTGGTTGCCTTGGTTTGGCTATTAAAAATGAAGCAGCTCACCCAAGATACTCTTGAAGGAGGCACAATGTAAATAAAGTGTCCACTGAAGGGTCTAAGTGTAGGAAGTGTCCACACCAACTCGGTACATTTCCTTACATTCTCCTGCGTCTTTTTTTAAAAAAACGGGACTCAGATCAATATATTATTCTGAAAATAATAAAACATCTCATAGCACCAGACTGCTCTTGCTCCTTTTTGTCCTTGCAAAAGAAAGGGACCTAAAAATATCGCATAACATCACAAATGCTAAGCCTCCCAACCTTAGATGTCACTCACTTAATACACTAAATCATTATTATTTTCATATGGTGTTTTATAGTTTGGTGAAATCTTTTCACTGAAGCACAATGAAAAAAGCCACCAGTGTTTAACATTTCTGGAAGTTTTATTATAACTAGTTCATACTTTTGATGCATATTTACCATTGTTGTTGCAATTGAGTGAGTTCTGGCTTTCAAGTTTGCTACCCAACTTCCCGCTGACACACATTAAAGTCCTGGTTTTTAAATACACACAAAAAAAAAACAAAACAAGACGAAGTAAATGACAATGACATTAAAATGCAAATGGTCCATTTGAGTTTACATGCACATTATTTTAACAGCCCTGTAATAGCTATAAAATTAACAGCAGGTACAAAGTCACAGCAGGTCTGAACGGTAACGAACTGAAAATGCTGCTCATACAGATTTTCTCCACTTAACTAGCTTTTTGACGTCGGTAGATTCACCAGTACAGCATCAGCAAACTATCAAGCACTGTGGCTGAACAAACATGTGCTGAGCCTCTGAAAAGAGTTTCAACAGAGCCAGTATAAAAGAGCCACTTCTGGGGCGTTAATCATCACAGGGATACTAACCAATCAATGAAGCTAAATGTAGAGTTAGAGTAAAAAAAAAAAAAAGGCTTTGTGTATTTCCTGGTCACATACAGACTGGCTGGATCTGAATCCATCTTTTGCACTTCGCTCTATTGTGACTCGGTACTGCACCCACCAGCAACAATAGATTCCCGTGTGCTCCAAGCAATGTATCAATCATGTCTTTAAACATCAACGAGAGTTCTAGGAGTCTTTCCAGCAATCGATGCATCGGCCATTACGCTGTGGTGCTTCTGGTCGCCCTCAGCCTTTTTTTCTCTGACATGTGGCCGATGTAAATTGCTGCGCAAGGCAGCAGCTCTGGTGTCTGGCCTGTAAATTTAAGGAAGCTAAGCCACTGCTCTCTTCATTTGCTGACATGACATCCCTGGAATAAAATATACTATAGCAACCAATAACAAATACAACATTTAAAAAGGCAAGATAATATATCAACCAGCAAGGTCAACCTACATTTTTTTCCTATGGATTAATGTCTTAATCTGTTTTTTCTTTACAAATAAAGACTCTGGCTTCAGGCGAGGCTGTCTTGATTTGCTGCCTTTGTCACCGGTTCTGTTCGTAACCTTTATGGACAGATTTTCTAGATGCAGCCATGGTGTTGAGGGGGGTCGATTTTAGTGACCTCAGAATTGGGCCTCTGCTCTTTGCAGATGATGTGGTGATGTTGGCCGTCATCAGTCCGTGACCTACAACTCTCCTTGAATCAATTCACATCTGAAAATGAAGCGCCTGGAATGAGAATCAGCATCCCCAAATCTGAGACCATGGTTCTCAGCCGGTAAAAGGTGAAGTGCCTTCTCCGGGTCAAGAAGGAGATCCTGCCCCGAGTGGAGGAGTTCAAGTACTTGTTAATGAGTGAGGGAAGAATAGAGCAGGAGGTCGGCAAGCAAATCAGTGCAGCACCTGCAGTTATGCGGACTGTGCACCAATCCGTTGTGAAGAAGAGAAAGCTGAGCCGAAAGGCAAAGTTCTCAATTTACTGGTCGACCTTTGTTCCTACCCTCACCTATGGTCATGAGCTTTGGGTAGTGACCGAAAGAACAAGATTGTGGTTACAAGCGGGTAAAATGAGTTTCCTTGGTAGGGTGTGTGGGCTCTCCTTTAGAGATAGGGTGAGAAGCTCTGTCAACCAGGAAGAGCTTGAAGTAGAGCCGCTGCACCTTGAGAAAAGCCAGATGAGGTGGCTCAAGCACATAGGATGCCTCCTGAACGCCTCCGTGGTGATGTGGTCAGGGCACGTACCTCCATCAGGAGGCCCCTGAGAAGACACAGGACACGCTTAAGAGACTATGTCTCGCGGCTGGTCTATGATGGATGGATGATAGGTGGATGGATGCCAATGACTCCTTGCCAATGACTCTGGGGATTGAGTCCAGGGAAGACAGCCTGATACAGTTTAAAGACACATACACATACCTCCTGCTTTCACAAGCCATGGCTGGGCTCATCAGGAGATAAAGGTCTGCTAAAATGGGACAGATTATGTGGATATGAAGCAGTAAGGATGAGGATTTTGAGCAAGAACAAACTGCAAAAGAAGAGAGAAAAAAGCAATGTGTGCGCCGCAGTGATTTATTTATTAGTTGACATTAGTGTGTGTTGGGTTTTTTTCGACCTCTGAAATTCCATTCCTGCTGTTTACAGATGATATGGGTTTAGCGTCATCAGTTATCCCTAGCTCACATTGGGGGTGGGGGGGGGGGGGTCTGCCTTTGAGTGGGAAGCATCTGGGATGCCAAGCGTCTCCTCCAAGCGAGAAGATAGGTCCGCAGCTTTTGTGATGGAGATGCCGTTCCAACCTGCTGCGGCACAGAGAGATTCGAGCCGGAATGAAAAGCTCTCAATTTACCTGTCAGTTACGGTGATAAGCTGAGGGTAGTGAACAAATGATAAAAACACAAACAAACAGAGGGAGATAATCACAGGCACTTCTTTCTACAAGTTAAAAGTAAAATATTTTATTAGATGAGGTATTTGGTGTGTTTTATTATTGTTTATAGTGTATTATTCTGAATTCAATTGGATATCATCTGATGGGGAGGAGAAAAATCTGAATTGGTGATTTACTGACAGGCTGCCATTTTTCCTTGGTTAGCACTTTAACGCTGCGGTACTTAGCGTACCATCGATGTGGAATTATTGCTGAGCAAGTTTTTAACGCATATAGTTCCATTTTAGGTCAGGAGTCTGAACTAGATGTGACTGCTGTCACAACTAAATTTATCAAGGAGCCCAGCTTTGCTTTAAGGTGAAGGTTTGTCTGCCAAATGTGTGAAAATGCCTAAGCAGTGTTTCAGCAAAACTGAAAAGAATAATAGAAACAGTCATTCAAGCACACAAACGGCTACCAAAGCAATACCACATAAACTCTTGATTGCTCCCTATTAATGATACTTACTGATGTTTCTTTGAACAATTGTTGAAAATAACTGCTGATAAATAAAAATGATGTTAAATTGTTGAATATTGATAATATTTATTTCCCTTTCTAAGTTTTTGATGAGTAACTATTGATATACAGTATGTATGGGCATCTTGTTTTTTTGGAAGAGCGTGTCCAACTGGTAGCCTTTTACATGAATTGGTAACGCTTGGTTTTAAAAACGTTTACTGACCCCTGCTTCATGTGATCATACGTTTTCTTCGTTTTACAGGCTTAAATACCTTAAAATTGCTACACATCTGTGCTACAATTTAAACTTAAACCAAAGAAAAACATATCATCACAATGTATTGCAAACATTTTTTGATTGTTGGATGTCAAAACATGTTTTGCGGCTTTATTTTTTGTGTTACCAGAAAAGGAAAAAAAAATCAATTACTGTTAACTATTTAGTGCTCTCGTTAGCATTTCGACCCACATAATTAGAGGTGATAAGAGTGATAAGAGCAGATGTGGAGAAACTGCTAGCGCAAGCTCGGAGAAACACATGTAATTACTATGGTTATGTTTAAAAGGTGAACGGTGTTACCAGGTCTTTTAGAGCCGTGGTTAGCAACCCAGTCCTACAAGGCCTGGGTTTGTGATAGCAATGACCCAGATAATTCCTGCTGCCTGAAAGTCATATAGGCAAAGGGGCATGCTATGCTATGCTTCTAGTTGCTAACTAGCATTTATGCTTTGCTACTTCATAATACTGCCAAGTTGACAAAAGTTTCACCAAGAATGTTGCTTGAAGTTGATTGGTAAGCACTGGTAAAACCCTTGATAACTGTATGACCACGGTTACTGGTAGCAAGTGCCGCATGTACGGTAGTGCCTTTCCTCAACAGAAAAAGGAAATAAAAGCTTGGTTTCAGTCAGATGGTTAGTCACAAATGTTGCTTTGGTTCCAAAAAGGGAACAAAAAAAATATCAAGTCAAATATCAAGGTTAACATTACAGGAAGAAAAGGAAAGTGGAAAATAGTTAGCGGGCAGTAGTGCAGTAGACCTGTTGCTACTGGCGTCAACAATAAGAATAAGGCACTCTCAGGACAAGAATGGCCAGAATACTGGGTAAACAAAAAACAATGCGAACTTCTTCTGAAGACCTCGCTGACTTAGTATGCAAGTGTAGTAACACTTTAATTTGAAAAAAACCAACACCACGTTCTATAATTTAGATGCATCGCGTAAAGATCTGCTGGTACTGATCACCAACCCACTGGCTTTTTTTTCCCCATCCTGTCACAAGACACA
>CAAE01010147.1:0-50820 GCA_000180735.1 Tetraodon nigroviridis | reverse complement strand
ATTTCTACCACTGTGCGTGCGGGCGTGTGCGCTGAGGGCGGGGAGGTTTGACAGTTACCTACCCCAGTGTATTCCTGATTGTCCAGGATATCCTGATCTCCTCCACCTGTGTTACCGCTCCCTTATTTGCCCACCAAAAGGAGGCAAGAGCGCAGGCGCGGCCACGACACCAGGAAACACAAAAACAGTCACGGGAGCGCGCATGGAGGTAGCCAGGCGGTATTAGCTTTCGCCAGCCAATTTGGACTAAAGTCCTGTCATATCATGGCAACTTTACCAGGGCTTGAAATAGACACAGAGGCGCAGCGGGGTGCCGCTTACAGTCAAAGCGGCCAATAAATGGCTAGACCCGCTCGGGTCACAACAACAAAAGTCGTTTTGACGTTTCAAAGTTTACCTGGATTAGTTTTCCTTCCCATGACAGTAGGAAAACAGACAGCAGCAGACGTCCCAAGTAATCCAAGACCCTGGAGATTCTTCCCATGACCCAACGAGTCGGGGAACCGAGGTTTTTAAAGCGAAAACAGAGGTCGAACTCTCTCTAGCTTACCATCCATCGGAAAGTTAGCACAGCTAGCGCCGTCCTTGTAACATGGCTGTAAAAAAAACATATAGTTGACAGGCAACGTGAACGGTGGGCTAGCCGCCTCGCTTTTAAATCCACATCCTTGTAGATCCAAAACAGAAGCAACGCAACTTTCGATAATATTTCCGTGTTGGGACGGAACCAGTGACGTCAGCAGCTAACTGTCAAAAGCCAGCCGCGGACATGGGGGCGGGGCTTGCTGCGTTGACATGACGTGAGAAGCGGCCAATGGGTGAGCAGATGTGGGAGACAATGGGCGGAGCCGCAGAAACGGCTGGAACACGTGGAAACAGACCGCAGGACGGTAGTCAACGTGATCCGAGCGACTCTTTGTGCGGTAGAATGTAGGAGGGCCTTTTTGTTATCCGCACTGCCCCACATACGCCAACACAGCAAAAACAAAGAGAACTTCTCTTAGATGACTCAATCTGCATCTACACTGCAATCAAAAGTTCATTTTCGATTATTGAAATACAATCTGAAGGCATAAAACGCGGCATACTACGCTTCTTTTTGAGATTCTAAGGTCATATCTCAAATTTGGCAAGCCATTTATTGATTTAAAAAAAAAAACAAAGAATTTTTAAAATCTTAATGCTGGGAGGTGGCGGTTTGGGGCAGTGGTACCTCAGTGTGTTGCAGAGCATAGGGCCCAGCGTTGGGCCGGGATAGGCCCCAGCTCCGTCCCGCAACCCCCAGAAGGGAAAAAGAAGTTAGAAGGTGGATTGACGATTCATTTGACAGGACAGGCCTTTCACAAGAGAATTTACCATTCAAAGAGCGTCTTTTATTTCATTGATGTCCAAATATGACAGAGTAAACCTGGAATGTGCTAAAAACACGATGGAGGCAGATGTGCCTCCATTGTTAAGATGTTCAAATTAAAATTAAATATTTAAGACACTTCTGGCTTTTAATATATGCACAAAATATAGCATCACATGTTATTCTTTAAAGGCAAATGCTGGCTGTGCATAGGTAGATGACACCTTAGCTTTATACACAGTTCAGTTCCCTGCTGGCCTTTTAATTAGTTCTGCCTGTTTATCACGTTGTCGGGTTTGGGATAACCAAACAACTCAAAGTCAGGTTCATACAACCTGTAGAGCTCCCTCCTCATGGTCAAGGGAATCTGTGCAAACCAGTCTCTTTCCCAGCTGGTTGTGGTGCGGTTACGGGCCCCAGATGGGAAGTGCACTAGATGATCCACCTCTAGGAGCTTCAACAGGTGCTTTGCGTCAGTTTCCAGGGTTTCTAGTCGTCCAATGAAGTCGTACTTCACCTGACACGGATGGCACAGGCGGTACACCTGAAAAACATCATCATGCTACTCCTCTCTTTCACATCAACTAGCAAATATATAAAAATGACACTCCGTACCTGCCGCCAGTGTTCATTGAAGATTTTTTCCCTCTCGGTTTCTGGATCCAGGAGGTAGGTGATGAACTGCTGAAAGGTGGGTTTGATTCCAGCTGCAAACGCCTCTGCCGCCGTCTCCGGCAGCCCGCTAGACGCATTACCGTACTGGCGCAATATTTCAGAACCAAACAGCCTGTAGAAGTCCTCATTAGGCCTTCATTCACACAAAAAAACAAATATTGTATTAAGTTTAATATTGTTTAATTGAATATGAGGAGCAACGCTCAGCCTGAGAAAACACACACAGTCACACACTGACTGACTTATGAACACACACCTTTCAAATTTGTTCCTGAAGGCTGAGATGAGGCGAACAAAAGGGTCCCTAACGAACAGAAACTTGGTGTATTGCTGGAGCTTCACTGCCATCAGGTGGCGGGACAAAGAACCGTAACGACGCCAAAACCTGGTGGAAAAACGCAGATCACAGCAGCACAAAAGCACATCCTCAAGGTCCCTCAAGTGGGTCAAATTTGAATGCTGAACACGTTTATCACAAGAGCGGCAACTTACAAAAACCCCTGTGTAAAGAATGGCAGATGCCTTCTATCAGATGTTATCAAATGGCTGTTTTGTTTTTACTGTAGTAGCCATTTGACATGAAGTGCATTCATCAAATATTCAAACTTAAGGTGAATGCTCAGATTCAGACAAACAGCGCCTGAGGCGAAGGAGAAAGGTCTGCCTGTGCAGTGCGCCAGGCTCTGCCTGCCCCAGTGTCTGCTCAATAAACCCTTTAATGAGTGGAAAAAGTCAGACTGTGAAAAACACAAGGAAAACGCGCTCAAACACTCTCATTGATGGCTATATTTTACATTTATCTGCCTGGTTCTCTCCCCTTTTTTGACATACTCTCAGGCTGGATACTGTGTGTAGCAGGGCTGCTTATGAGGGTTGCATATTTTCCTGTTTTTACTTGAACCAGTTATCTGTTATTTAAAAACCGCTGTAATTTCATGGCTGATTTCTTAGCAGAGCAGTAAATGTGTCTGTTTGCTTTCAAAACTCTGCATTTTAGCCTTTTAGCCTTATTAGAACGTGACTGAGGGCTGAAAAACAAGATTGGGTTGAAGTCAAAGTGAAAGCAAAGACTTGGAAGAGATAACAAGTCAGTGCAAGAGCGCCGTGTGTGTGGGTGTGGGTGTGTGTGTGTGTGTGTGTGTGTGTGTGCCTTTACTTTGCAAACGTGAGGTAAAGCGAGGAGTTGTGCACGCAGGTCAGGAGAGACAGTCTCTGGGTCAGTGTAGGGTTTCCCTGAGGGCGAGACCAGAGACTGGGACAGGACCACCATCACTCTCTTCCAGTTGGTGCATGCTACCTGATAAACGAGGGGAAAAGGAGCAGAAAGAGGAGACGTCAAGATAAACTGCTCCTGTTTTCACAAAGCCTACCAGACGGGACAGCGTTACCTTGGGAACGTAGCAGTAAATGATGTGGTGTGTGTCATCTACTATCAGATGATCCAGCTCCCTGTTGGGGATCTGCTCAAAGGTCCTAGTCCTTCCAGGAAATTCCACATTAACATTTCCCGAACACACATCAGCGATCCTCTTCTTTCGAGCTTCCTGCTCCACAACATCCTCCTCCTGCTCTTTCCTCTCTTCCTCAACAGTTCCTCCATTGTCCTCGAGGACCAGTGTTTTACTGGAGGCAGTGGTGGGAACATCAGAGGGAAAACTCTTCCTCGCACGGCTGGTGGACGAAGACCGCGGTGGTCCTGATGTTACCTGAAGGTGTAGCTCATACGGAGGTGATGTGTGGTACGCTCCCGCGGCGGGTAAAGGTTAAAGCCGCCGATGTCGTCCCAGTACACGATGATTAGCAGGACCGTGAAGAGGGACCCCAGGATGAACGCCATGCGGAGGGTGTGCCAGGTCCCCATGGCTGACCCAGATCTACAGCCGTGATAGGACAAGCAAGGGGGAAGATGTTATCTCAGCTCCATGGTGACCATGGCTTCACGGAAGGAGACGCTTCCGGTTTGCGCGCTGCGACTGCAAGAAACAGGAAGAAGAACTAAGGGCACATGACCTTAATACACAAAAGAACATTTTATCATAATAGTGGATTATGTCCGTAATCTCAGTAGATACTGATTGACACAGTTTACGCTGTCTGCCACAGCGAAAGTAGGTCCTGGTTCCTCTGGAAGGTCACGGCCTGGATGAATGTGTCCAGGAGGCGTGAGAAGGCAGGGCCGCGCCCGGGGAGCTCAGCTGTCACGGAGACGTGAACAAACGGGGCAGTGGGGGGGTAGAAGCAAGCCAAGCCCGTGGGCCTTTGTCTGCACCATAAAAACATCTGCTGTGAGGGGGAGACAAGAACGTTCCAACCCAACCAGCAAAAACAAAGTGCAGCCAGGAAGGCAGATATTCCACAGCTCCTGTTTCATTTGGGAAAATTATAGTTTTTCTGGCCTTTCTTAGATCTGCGTGACGATGGAAGGGGCCTATTTTAGGAAAGCTGGGTTCACAAATCGAGCTCGGGTTTTGGCATGCGATGTACCTGCAGACATGTGCACAAACACTCATGAGGGGAAAGAAAAACATTAATGAGGAACATGTGGACTCACAATATCCAAGAAACTCATGCGCAAGTATGTAGGATACCCTGGAGCTACCGGTTGGTTTTTTATTACTATTATATTTTTTAACATTAATTTAGTTGTATTTAAACGTGAATCGTACCTACATGAAGACAGAGACCAGAGAATAAACTGTAGTATTTATAGAGTTACTCCTCTTCATCATCCCCTCCTCCCTGTTAGAAAACACTCAAATACACAAGATACAGTGAGTCCTTTCATGGATCCAACTGGAATATTGTGCAGTTTCGTCCTTTAACTGAACATGTTTTCTATAATTTGCGTGATTTGGTCTACATAAACCGCCTTATTCTCACTGTTTTCACTGTTCTCTCGCCGCCTTTAAAGAGCCCAGCGGTGCGCCGGGAGCGGCTCCCGCTCCTCAGCCGCTCTCAGCGTTTGTCTGTCCAGAGAAGAGAAACTTGGGTTTAACCTTACCCGGCTGAGGGGCTCCATGGTGGTCTCGATGAACCTTTTGTGTCCGACCGGGTGTCCCCCTTCTCCGTCCGTCCGTCAGCCCACTGATGGAACCGGACAGGCGCAATACTGCCGTCCGCTGGCCGGGTCCTCCGGGCGGTGGAGCAAATATCGCGATACTTGAGAAAGGCACTCTCGGCAGCGGAGCAAATATCGCGATACTTGAACATTTTCAAAAACGTAATAAACTTTATAACCAAAATAACTGTCAAAAACTTTAGAAGACTGGCATAATAAATACTCATATGTGGACATAAAATTATTAAAATATCAGAATAAATAAGATTACAATCAACATAAAATACAAATGATGCATTATCCTTTTTATGAATTGATAGATCAATGCAACCTCAAAAGTCTAGAATTTGGGTTCTTCCAACTTGTCCATGCTCATCACCGTTTGACCAGAAATTGGCTCGGCAATATTAGGTTTCCAGCCGTGGGCCCGGACGCTCTACTGCAACATTTAAATAGTTAATTATGACATTTCACGGCGTCAAACAACTGGGCGGTTTTAGCTCATTTACCCAGAACTACCAGCAGAGGGCGCCAGAGATTGTTCGGTAGAGCAGAGTCTGTTCTAATGGCTTAAGTCATTTTATTTTAATCCTTAAACACATTAAATGTATTTTTTTTTCCTTTACCTGGTAAAGCTTATCCAACACTTGCTAAGTAAATCAATTCAGTTTTTAAACAGTTAACCACATTTCATTTTTACACAAGGAGATTCTAGACATTTTCTAAATCTAAAGGCCCTTTCTGGGTTATTTTTAAATCACTGTGCAAAGGAAATTTTAAAGCTCCTGGTGTATACCTGTTTTTTCTTCCAAATAGGCTCACAGTATACTATAAAAACCCTGTTAACGCAGGTACAGTCTGTTCACCTTTTGCGTAAACATGTGTAGAGCGCACGCTCCATTAGAGTGATTAACTAATGAGGTGAAAGAACTGTGCAGATTAGCGCATCAATATTCTGACAGGACAGAACAGGCAGTGCCTAACCTCATGCTTCCATTAGGATTCAGCCACACAGGCTAATGGAGCTGCACCCTGCTGGCAAACACACACAAGATGAAATTTCATTCAGGCCCACCTGCAAAGGACAGAAATATGAGCAATAGTGGGAACAAGATTCATATTTTCGACGATTTCACGTGCGGGTCCGAGTTGAAATGTAAAGAAACACCGAGCCGGAATGGAGTTCTTGTGTTTGAATGTTTATTTAAAGTTATTCCCACTGCGCACCCCCTCCCTGTGTGAAAGCCTAGTCTGAAAGGAGGAGGATACAGGCCACTGTAGTGGCCCATCAGCACACTTAAGAAGGCTAGTTGATTGGACAGAGCACCTCCACCCCAGTCTGTTATGAGCTGCGTTGCCCTGTGAGAACACCTGAACATGTTGATGAAAAAAATAACTGCAGCAGACAAATGTCCAGTTAGTGACGGTGCTGAGGTCAGAGTGAAAATCTCCGATGAATGGTAATAAAAAACAAGGCAGTTTTGCTAATTATTAAGTTCCACAGGGGAAAATCTGAGTAGATGATGCTGGCTGACAGACAAAAAAGCAGAAAAAAGCACGTGGCTGCTGATCCACGTGCGTGAAGGCTGACAAAGTTGAACGCTGGATGTGTGAAACCCGAGATACACGGCGCGTTTTCGTCCTCCGAACAATGACGAGGCTCCTCCCTCCTCCTTCCACACAAAAACGGATGGCCTGCAAAAGAAAGAGACGACGTCAGCCTCTGGAAAAGAACATTTCAGTTTCTTATATTAGTTCTATTAGGACGTTACCTGCGTAGGGGACTAGAGATCTCCAAAGGGAATGATTTCTTCGTTGATAAAAAACTCGATGGTCTCCTCCTCCCAGTCATCCACATTACTGTCCAGTTCATCGGTATCCACACCTGGAGGACGCATGAGGGTGTCAGCAACGTGTCACGACAAAAAGAAAGTGTGTGTGTGTGTGTGTGCGGGCGGTTATGAGCAGTCCCACCTCCTCTGAGCCCCAGACGGATGCTCTTCTGTTCCTGGTAGATCTTCACTGCTTCATCCCGGTAGCGGCGGTAATCCTCCATCATGGCCCTGCGCTTGTCCACCAGCTCCTACTCACAAACAAAAGCCCGTCTCAGATCGTAACACGCAGCCAAGAAAAACCGTAGCAGGCTAAAACAGTCTGAAGTTGCTAAAAACGAACAAACCTTGGAGGCCTTGGACTGGCTCAGGCGATCCTTCTGCTCAAAAATCTTTGAGTACTTCTTGAGATCTTTCTTGATCATCTGGGAGGCGAGAGGGAATATTCCCCGTCAAAGAACGTTCATCGGTCATGATTTTATCTACAGAGGTGGCATTAGTCTGCAGGATGTTCTGAGCCTCAGATCAGGTTTGGAATCAGGAGCTGCAGGGCAGCTCTCATACGAGGTGTCAGAAAAGTTGTTTAACCTGTCATCAGGGGCTCCACAACCACACACACACACACACCCCCCAAACTCTGGGTAATACTTGGTGAGAGTCACCAAGTGGGCCTGGTTTACCTTGATTTGGTCTGCGCTGAGCAGGGAGGGAGGTCTGGGTCTCCAGAGCAGCTGACAGAAGCGATCTTTGTTGTTCTTCTGAAGGAGACGGCCCTGGAACGTCCACAGCCAGTAGGCGTTGTCCACCTGCGCAGGACGAAAGACGTGGTGGTAAAACAATCTTCTCCGTGTCAACATCCCCGCCGCCACAGGGCAGCTTTACCTTGTGGCTCCACCAGGAGACGGATGTGACCACGTAGCGACCTGTGGGGTCCCACTCCACATCAGAGGCCATGTAGTGCTCCGCTATGTTCATCATGGTGCAGTCGGACGTGTCCACGAAGGCAAGAGCTCCATTCATGCTGCAAACACACCCAAATATGCGTTTACATATCTGACCGTGAGCCTCAGCTCCAAGTCAGAATCGTGAACTCTCAAACACACGCGTAACTGACCTCCTGAGTCCAGCCAGCACCAGGAACTGTCCCTGGGGGCTCCAGAATATGCTGTTGGCCTGCTGCTTGTCAAACATCTCTGTCCCAGGAAGAGACCAAGCCAGAATCAGTGGAAGAAAAGCATAAAATAGCAGCTTACGCAGCAACTGGGCCACCACACCAGTTAGGGCCGGGTCTGGTTCTCCCGCTACTCACTCAAGAGGTCGATCTTCCCGTTGTTTTTGACGTGGTAAAAGGAGACGCTGATTCTTGGAGACTCTCCGTGGAGAACGGCGAACTTGCTGCCGTTGGGCTCCCAGGCAAACGCTATAATGCTTTCTGGAAGAGACAGGAAGGGGCGATACATCTGGCTGATGTTCTTCCCTCGGTCAACTTTACTTCCCTCCGCTCGTACCTTTCATCTCAACCACATCAACGGGGACCTGCTTCTCTCTCATGCGGAAGATCTCAAAGTTGGTAACGACGCCCTGAAATGGTTCAAAATCAGCAAGGATTCTTATTTATTAAAAACCAAACCCTGCATTTCCTCCTTTGCTCCCACTCGGCTTCCGTACCTGCGTTCCTTTCGGAGTCCTGTCCACTTTCACGCACAGATAATCTCCGTTTCTCTGCCAGTGCAGTTTGCAGTCGACCACGTTGAACAGGTTGCGGACACGGATCTCCTGGCGGGAAGGCAACTGCATCAGAGTCACTCTGGCTGGGATGTCCTTGTCCTCAGGGACCCAGAACGCTATGATGTTGTCACCAGGCGACCATGAAAAGTCTCTGCAGACAAACATTCCAGGTGAAACCTTAAAACCCTGCAACCTTAAGTATCCATATGCACACAAAACAATGACCAGCACTCACTTAATCCCACTAATTTTAAGACTCTTCTTCTCCAGCAGTCCCATGGACTGAAACAGACAGGACATTAGCGTGATGCCACTTGTAAATTTAAAATGATTTTTGTTTCAAAAAGTGATTCAACTCACTGGAGTCTCGTAGATACTCAGCGTGTCTGCGGACATCCGGGCAAAGAACTTCCCATCATGACTCCACCTGAGAAAAAAAAAAAAAAACATCCCGTCTTTGTTCGTTTATGGTGGCGCCCAGAGAGAGGGAGAAACCGGAATTACTGACTTGAAAATGGGCCAATGTGCGGAGTTTCGCAGTGGAAGCCTCTCTTTTTCTGTCCGGTCAGGATGTCCCAGATGATGATGGCCTGTGGGTCCTCCTTAGTGTCCATCAGTGGACTGAAGGTCACCACATACCTGAAACGCAGCACGGCTTGACGACGAGCACGGAGTAAACCCAAGCGCTGGATTACGTCAGAACGCGCACATTACAGGACGTGTGTGTGGGAGCGCTCATGCAGAGGCGTGGGCGCCGCTCACCTCTCGCATGGTGAGAAGTCGATGAGGGAGACACCCTGATGGCTGAACCTCTGAATCTGTTTGAACTTCTCACCACCCCACAATGCAATACCCCGCTGGTGGAAGGTGGCCAGGTAGGTGCCTTTAGGAGACCAGCGCACGTACGTCTCCGTCCAGCGCTGCACGGACACACAGCTGCATTTAACGGCATATTTTTTTCAAAAACACCCATTAAAATTGAGCTCGGCATTTGACTTACGGCCCTTTCTTCGACCGTGATCGCGTCCTTGGAGTCGTTGTTAAAAATTGCTGTCCTTTCTCCGGCTTCATAGATCACACTGTACTGGTCACGGCAGTCTGGATCCTCAATCCAGTGGCGCAGATTTCCCTGAGCAGACGGACACGATGACGTTAACATAACTCCATGATTTACACCGAAAAAGAACACAAGTGAAAAATGTAAGAAATGAACCTACAAAGTCTTTGAAAGGCTGCTTCTCTGGGGTTTCCCACTCATCACTGATGTTCATGTACCTGAGGGGGGGGGGGGGAATATAATATCATTTTTTCCACATATTTGCTAATAGAATGACTGTATTTGCTGTTAAAACCAACAAACGTACTTGTCAAAATCAGTGAAGAGGTTGACTCTGAACGTGTGCTGTTTGTCAAGTTTGTACCCATCTGCATTTTTAACAGCCTCAAGGGCCTGGGTGGGGGCAGCGTACTCCAGAAAGATGTACCTGCGGAGGACGTTTGAAGCATGAATACATCATAAACGCAGAAATTGAAACCACAGGGGAAAATGAAACCCATACCCTTTGGTGGCACCGTCAGCCTCTGGGTAGAATTCTGTTGTGATGACTCCAAACTTGGAGAAGATCTTATGGATGACGTTTTTGAGTTTTTCCAGCCTCTCAGGGCCAACCTGTGGGACGTTATCCACCACCACCACAGAGTCGATGCCATCAGCCTCCTGAGGCTTCTCCCTCAGGACGTCTTCCAGAAATTCTGGGGGAAAACAAAAGATAAGTGACGTTAAAACCTTCATATTCACCCACAGCTCCACAGAAAAAACCACCAATTAGCCCCACCAAAAAACACAATTTCAGCTTTAATCACAGATGGGAAAAAAAAAAATCATTGGTTGAATTTATGCAGGTAAATTGTCTTGCCGAATAGTCGAAGATCTCTTTTCTTTTTGCTCACTTTCACTCATGTTCAACAATAAAATTACAGTTAATCCATCCAACACCTTAATAATAGCACATATTAGCGCTGTCCAAGTTTGTAGAGGTTAAATGTTGTAGAGGATAATTTTCGGAAGGGTGGGGATTTCAGGGCTGCAGGGATGCACATGTTTCAATACTTGGCTGATAAACAGCTGCTTCATTCAAACCAGACTTAAAGGGCGTAATTATTCCGTTCATATAAATTGCAGTGCTATTGCAGTAACGAAAAAAGAGGGTATTTAGACGATTTCATTCTTTAGATGACAATGACAAGGCTACAGCAGTGCGTTAGCTTTGGCAGGAACTTCGACAAAACTACGATAACGCCCGCTAAGGTTGTGTCCCATGATACTGAGCGTGATATCAGCGTTTATCTTTGCCAAATTCTACTCAAATACCTAAAGTCCGGCGTCCACAGACGCAGTTATTTATCTTACGATGAACCTTTTTGGTGGCGATACCCTCGCTACCAGCTAGCGCGACCCTCAGTTTAGCTAACCGTTAGCAACAGGCCAAAAAGCCGGCGTTTTTCCTACGAGCCCTCACCCTCATCTTCAATGTCGTCCACGTAGTCCTCGGGGTCGCTGAAAGAGGGCTCTTCCTCTTCATACTCGGGGTCATCCACCATATCCACCGTTTCTTGCATTTATCGTGGCTAAAAGATGCGCTTCACGCTGGGAAAAAGCAAAATCCAGAAGATCGGGAGGTTAGTGGTTGTCGACCGGCGCGGCAGCATGTGCGATATGGTGAAAATGGACGACCTGACGGAAGCGTAACACCGGCACCGGAAGTTGTTCGTGGGACATCAAAGGGAAAGAGTAGAGCTGTAAAACATATGGATGGCCTTTAAACTGGTCTACGTGACTACCTTTTTCTTGGGTATTTAACACATCCATATGCTTTAAGATCCGTAAAATGACAAACGGTGCAGTGCTATTTTATTAAAAGAAGAAGAAGAAACCGGTAGTTCTGAAACTATTTCCCGCGACATAAGCGTTCGCTAATGTAACGCTTTAGCGACTTCACTACAGTACAATATACTGTATATAATATGATATATAGGTACCATGGACAGTGAGTGCGCGTCCTTGCTACCCCAAGTTTGTGAGGTGTTGGCGGATTCAAGGAGGTCTCTCCCCGATGACACCAGTCTGGAGAAACTCTTAGACTGGTTCACAGGACTTACAAAGTCTGGTCAGTACAGAACATAATGGCCCGGGGGAATAGTTTCATCCAGTTGTTTTAAGCAGATGAAACTATTCCTCTTCCTATGTAGAAAACCAGTTAGAGGTAAATGATGAACCTATTTTCCTTTTGTACTGGTGCAGGTGCGTGTCTGCTGGAGACCTGTTCGTGTCTGCCTGCCTTCATATCCAGTGTGGGTAACAACACAGCTTTGGATCCAGCTATTATCTCTTTTACTCTCAAACTTACGGGTTTGTTGGCTGCATCTGAGGATGGATTCAAACTACTCCAGGTGGGTTGCACTCATACATCACAACTGATGTAAAACGCAATACTGTGTGGTTCAAACTTTGCTGTGCTGTAGGGTTTGGTAATAATCTTCCCGTTTTCCCCCTCCACCCACTGCAGGAATGTTCTGTTCTGGATCTGGTCTTCAGTCATCGCCACTGGCAGGAAAAAGGACTCTGGGAGGACCCCTGTTTAAGGATCGGCTGGATCCAGGGCTTGAAAAGCTTACTGCAGCACCCGGCAGCTTTTCAATTTTTCGTAAAATCAGGTGATATTTTTCGTAAAGAGATCTTTTCTAATATGTTGTGCATTTTAAAAAGACGGTTTAATGCGAGAGCAGCAGCTTATGTTCAGGAATGGTAATTCTGATCACTTTCTAACTGAAATTTGCTCTCCCGACTCTCCAGATTTCATCGAGCCGCTTCTGCACCTCCAGACGGACACAAGCCTGTTTGTCGCCTCCGCTGCCAACCAGACACTCGTCCACATCCTGCTGTCCTCACCGCTGCCCTCATCTGAGGAAGAACAGGATGATAAGACGGCACAAATGTCCACCGGCACTGACGTTGTGGTGGCGGTTTCGGAGTTCCTGGCCGCGTCCCTGGTTCCCAGGGACCGCTCACAGCTCCGTCGGAGTCTGCAGACCTTGAGACTGCTGGCTGGGCTGCTGTCCCAGGCCGGGGACCCTCTCAGGGACACGCTGCTGCGGACGGTCCTGGACCCTCTGGAGGAACTCGCGAAAGCGGACTACAGCCAGCTCACGCTGCCCCTGATGGAGTCCATAATGGCTGCACACAGGACGTCCAGGTCCCATAAAAAGACACAAACACACACAGCAGACAAATGATGAAGGGATATACTGAAGTTTTGTTGCAATAATGAACTTTTTTAGTTGCTCTGTCGCTGATGTTCCAGACCGACGCGTCAGCCGTCTGCTGTCGTCCATGTTGAGCAGTAGGAAACCGTCCGACCTGCTTCAGGCTGCAGCTGCTTTCCTTCACAGGGGCCCTCGGTAAGCATCCAGTCACACAACACACACGCAAACACACACGCTGCGGCTTCGGCAGTGTCCATAGAGACTCGTGTGTTGTTAAAAACCAGTGCTTATGTTTCTCCGGTGATTTTTTTCTTCTGTTTCTGTTTGTTTTTAGTGATTCTGTCCACACTGTCCAGGCTGTGAGAATCCTGCTACAACCCCTCTACATCCTTACTGGTCACCCTCTACTGGGAGCTACTGGTAAATCGTGAACAGTGAAAAATATCAGACGCCCTGCTGTTAAACATGTTAATTACTGCGTAAATTTTGTGCAGATGACTTGGCGATGGTGGAGCATCTGAAGAGTAAGCCCGCCTGCATCTCTATGATCTGTGTCAGTCTGACACACGCACCACAGATCACAGACATGGTGAGGCTTTAATCACTAGAGGGGGTTGTGAAACCTGCTCTGACTCCAGTCCCTTTCTCGCTTCTCTCCTCAGCCCTGCGACATGGTGTCCTGTCCTCCAGATTCCGTTGTTTCTGCAGTCCTGTCTGTGTTGAAGATCTGCAGCGGTTTCTCTCCGCCTGCTGATAGTCGACGAGTGAGCAGAAACGTCATCGGCAGCAGCAAAGTTCAGAAGTGTGCGCTGGAGGCGCTGACGGCTCTATCCGCCAGCCCAGGTACGTGTCTGTGTGTGCGTCTAAGCAGATTGTTTAGGAATATCTGTAATCCAGTGCTGCAGATGTTGCATGTTGCATGTTGTGTGTTTTAGGAGTGAAGCAGAAGGTCAGCGATGTGTTCGGTGTCCTGATAGATTATCTGGACAATCCTGACTCCGACCCCACTGTAAGTGATGTGTAATGAGCTTTGGCACTGTTGCTGTATTACTCTTTAGATCTTTCCCCTTTTTTTTTGTATTTTTCAATCATGGGGATGTTTCTTAGGTACTCCACAAGTCCTACCAGGCCTTAGGGAAGTGGGCGAGCGTGTGCACGGACCGTTCCTTAATTACAGACCAGCTCAGGGAAGGTGAAGTTTGCCTGCACCACAAGAACTCCGCAGAATGTCCAACTTTAAGTCTGTGCACGTGTTTCATTCGCGCACGTGTTTCCCTGGCAGATCTCACCGCAGCGGTGGGGAAGCGTGTGTGTGACATGCGCTGGGAGGTGAGAGACTCCACAGTGGAGTTTCTGGGGCACTTGGCGACGGAGCCCGGAGGAGGGAGTGCATCGGAGGCGCTGCTGAGCCGCGGCTGGATCACGTCTCTTCTGACGGTGGCGCTTCAGGACGCCGAGAGCTACGTCAGAGCCAGCGCCGTCGCTGGCCTGGCCGGGACCCTAACGCAGAGATGCCAGCAGGGGGCGGCGGGCGAGGAGGTAGGAGGAATTGCAACAAATGTCGCACAAAAACCCACTGAAAACGTCCCGATAAATATCTTAAAGTTTAGGTCAGTTGCCTGCAAGAACCTTCAGGAAGCAGGCAAGCACACGCTAGTGAGGTACAAGGGCGTAGTAAAGCTTTATGTGTCCTTCTTTTGTAAAAGTAGAAAATGGAAAATTCCTCAGGGGAGCACATAAAGGGGTGACGCAAACAACAGCTGCTGGAGAACAATATAGGATGTGCAATGAATCAGCTTCTCACCGTGTGAGGTTTATTGTCACTGACAAACTCTCTTTCTTACAGTCTGAAATCGTGAGCCGGCTACTCCAAATCCTGTCTGAGGACACTGAGGGGTTTTCCAGGCGGGCCGTTGTCCGATACTTCATCAGCTGGTTCTCCTCGAGCGCCTCTCGCTCCTCGTCCGCCTCGCTCCTGTCTCAGAGCGTCCCCGGCGTCCTCCTCCGAGGCAGCGCCGACCTGGACTGGGAGGTTAAGGTTTACACTCTGGAGCTGGCCGAGCTGCTCCTGGACCGAGCCTTTTCTGGTCGTCAGAACAGGACAAAACCTCGAAATCACCCTCGTGGTGCAGCTTTGGGTCAGGAGGAAGCAGAGGTGGCGGCCGCCCTGAGCAGGCTGGTCGAACTGGGAGTTGTCTCAGTGTTACTGGGTGGTCTGGTTGACTGTGACAGACCAGTGGCTCTTAAAGCCTGTCAGCTGCTGGTGACGCTCAGAGAGACACTGTGTCCTCTGTCCGGAGGCCTGGTGGACGCGGTGCCCTGTGAACTGCCTGAGCGCGGCTGGGGGGAGGAGATCAGCAGGATCCTGGGGGCAGAGAAGCGGGACGCGGCCGGAGGGAAACCCGGCGTTGACGGCGATCCCGAGGACCCCGGAGATGCGGACGGGACCGTGAGTGTGTGCGAGCTGCTGGCGTCTCTGGGTTTAGACCAGAAACTGGACGTCCTGAGCCAAAGCAGCGACCATGTCCACAATTCGGCTCTGTCTCTGCTGCAGGACATCCTGGCAGCGGGCGTCACTCACACACATCCTGAAACACAGCCTGGCCAGGAGGTCATAGTGGACTGCTACTGACACACACACACACACACGCAGTCTCTGCTAAATAAAAGGAGAATTTCTTAGAATGTGTTCAATGGTTGTTGTTGTCCCAGTGTTTGAATACAGAGAAAAAACAGCCAGATGAGAGTAAAAAGATAGACGCTGGTACACACGTGTCCCCCAAAGACAAGAGACAGATAAAATGCCCAGATGGCCACACTTCTTTTTTGGGCTATTTCCATTTTCCTGCTGTCAGATATTTCCCTGGAGGGAAAATCTTCATTAAAGCTCCAGAGTTTAAAGCACACAGAAGACGGCGTTGGTGAGGGCGATCATCACGTCCACGTGCTCACCCTCAGACTCAGTCACATGGAAGAACAGGGGCACACATGCACGGAGAAAACTCATTAAACTAATGAGCAGGATGTCAGAACGTCCACCCCCCCTTACACACACACACACACACACACACACCGATTATGTCACCCTGCAATCAAGTCCCATCACAATTTTGTCCTCCAATCACAGAACCGTGTTCTGTCTCTCTTCATTCATGAAGTGAGACTGTTTCCAGAGTCAGGCTGTCTTGGGGATGGAGGCCGTGGCGCTCTTCTCTTTCCCTGCAGCAGAAGCAGACGAGCTCACCTTCCAGGAAGGGGACGTCATCAAGGTGAGTGCTGCGCTTTGTCAAACCCGGCTAAGTTTTGCACCATTGCAAGATTGTGCGTTTGTGTTCATAGGTGACAGAAATGGAGGATGATTCTGGCTGGTTCACAGCAGAAATCCAGGGGAAGCGCGGCTACATTCCACAGAACTACATCTCCCTCCTCCCTTATCCGTAAAAACACTTTACCAGTGCACATTTTTGTAGTTTTGGGAAATATATTGTAGGAATGATTGTAGTGTTGCTGCTGCTGACTGAAATTTTGACCATTACTATTTTTAAACTTCTGATCTGTTTAACTGTTTTCACTTTTCGTCTAAAGTGTCGTGAAATCTGTTTTTCTCAGCGTGAAAAATTGCTCGTGTGTGCGTCTGTAGGTGGTTTGTAGGACGTGTGTCCAGGCTTGAGGCTGAAAAGCGCCTGCGATGGCAGGACCCCGGAGTGTTCCTGGTGAGGGAGAGCGAATCCGCTCCCGGAGAGTTCTCCGTCTCCGTTAGGTCAGTGAACGCACCACAGCACATTTTTATTACCGCGTTGGCATGGAAACGTGTTGTGAAACGTACTTTTTGACACATTATATTTGCATATGTTAGCTGAATCGCCAAAGCACGGCGGCATCTGCGTGAAGCTGTAGATTTTAGGTTATCAAACAGGCGCGGTGGCGTTATTACGTAACACCACTTTAATTAAACTCAGGTAGATTATGCAATTAACACATGCCACGGACATGCGTGCACACGCAGTAATTTCAGGTTTAAACTGCAGCATGTGTTTGCCGGGGGGGGGGGGGGGAATTGCCACGCGGTGTAATACTCGGACTGGTCGGCAGGGGGCGGTCGAGCGTAGGCGCGTCCAGACTGTCGATGCTGACTCGTCCATTCTTTTTTCATCAAGTTATTATTATTTTTATAAGACACATGACCTTCCTACCGACTGCCCTCTCATTTTTCAGCTTTGTTTTTAATTGGCACAAGACAAACCTCTCTTTGAGCTCTGGAGGCCATTCCTCAGACCTCAGGGCTTGGGTTTTACCTCATGACATTGTCAGGTGCGTCACCTTATATAATAAGAAACAAAAAAAATATAACAATGATAAAAGGTGACAAAACATTTTACAGCTATTAATAGAAATTCGAATGAATCAAATGCAGAACAAGAACTGTAAAAACTGAAAGTCCTCCCTTCAGAGCTGCTCAGACCTGTTGAGAATTTGCCCCTTTGTCATTTATTGCCGTTCCACCTGTGATGATTTTTGAGACACACCCTCACATACCTCTCAGCGAGAGAAACCCGCGTCTGTACTCAAAGCTCCAGACAGCGAGGCCGAGGAATGAGGAATGACACATCTCCGCTCCGGTTCGGAGAGACAGGCCTGGAGTTCATCCCTTTGTCACTCTCTCTGTGCAGCTACGGCAACAGGGTGGAACACTTCCGGGTGCTGGAGGGGGGCGGCCAGTACTGCATCTGGGAGGAGTCCTTCTGCTCCCTCAACCGTTTGGTGGACTTCTACAGGACTCACAGCATCGCCATGGATAAAGTGGTGTGCCTCAGAGACCCCCCCTCGTCGCCCCAGCGGCAGCCTGGGTGCAACCCTTATCCGAATCCCTACAAAACCTGCTCCCGGGAGTCCCTCCACACAGCCCACAGGGAGGCCCCTGCCCACCTGCTGGATCCTGGGGTACCACAAAACACCTCCACCAACAACACTCATGATGGAAGTCAGTGTGTATTGTTGTCATACACACGTTGTCCTCACATGTGTGTGTTTGCAGAAAACCCGGCTGGCTCACGCCCTCTGTGACTACACCCCGCCTCACACCGCCCACCTGCACTTCCTGCGCGGGGACATCATCGACCTGCTGGACTGCTCCAGCTCCCTGAGCTGGAGGGGCCGCTGTCGAGGACGGGTGGGGGTCTTTCCGCCGGCGTGCGTCCAGCCTCTTCACCACTGACTGGGCGCCATCCCAGCCGTGACGCTGCCCCTCAGATTCCCGTCCAGTAGTAGCTCAGTTCGAGCAGATTTAGCCGCGTTTGAACCCAAATCCGAAGCTTTTTGGTCTCTTTTCCTCAAATGTTTGACAGAAAAGTGGCTACCTTTTCTCTGAAGCTGTTGGATTTGGGCAGAATCTGATGGTTTAATTCAAGCACCAATCTAGAATTTTACCTTTGCAGCTGCTTGTGGTGGAAAACTTGAACGCTTTCTCCTCTGTGTGACTGGAACTTTTGGGTTTTTCCACCCGTATTTGACCGTATTTGTATTTGCGGACCAAAGTGAAGCTTTCTGTTTACCATTTGACCCTGCGTGTGTGTTAAACATGACACGTTAATGTTCAGGGCCTCAATAAAGTTGAATGAAAAGCTCCCACAAAGACGTTATCGTCTTCCTGCGCATATCTGTAACTTTATTAAATTTATCACCAAAAAAAACTCTCAAAAAAAGAAACATTTACAATTTAAAATCCTATCAGCTAAAAAATGGAGATATAAATTCTGTTTTACGTTCAAAGACAAAATAAATACCAACACCTAACAATAGAGTGATATTTGAAAGCGAACACAGACCATATCGTCATGAGCACACAGAATCGAGAGTAGAGCCTTAAAGACAAATATTTTCACCAATATTGAAGCTCCAGTTTGAACTGGCTGTTTGGTGACTGTTAGCAGGCAGGACGCAGCCTCAGGCAAAGTAGGCGTACAAGAAGATGTTAATGCTGACCAGCAGGAGCGCGTTGACGCAGCAGAACCGGGACCAGAACAAGCTCTCTCGGAGACTGGGAACCCTGGGAGCCGGGGCCTCCTCTGACCGCCGGACGGCCGAGATACACCAGCCCGGCCCCTGACCACACACCACCTGCCTCGGCGGCTCAGGGCCTGCGTCACCACACACACACACACACACACACACACATAGGGAACAGAGACAGGATGTTACTCAGAACAACAGGAATTAGAGCTGCGTGACTGTTTCTCACATGATGTCTGATTTTATGTGGTCTGGCGAATGTTTGCCCTCCTACCCTGGGAGCTACGGTGGCCCGTAGAAGACATCTTCTGTAGAGGAATTTCTCTTTGGGGTTCTATGGACAGAGTCCACCAGGTCAGGTTACACACCTGGAATAGAGCCATATGCAGTGACTAGCATTTTTGTCCCACATCTAAACCACAATATCATCACAAAATAACACATATATTCACACTCTAGAGGTCTTGGTCACTAGTCGCAAAGTCATAACTGGGTTTTTGCTACGGAATTGATCCAAATGGAAAGTAAATGATCAACTTTTATTGGTCCTCTCAGAGTGAGATAACCCATAGTGGTCAGCATTTTAGCCCTGGTGCAACAACATTTGCCTAAAGTGCTTCAGTAAACCAACGTTTTTCATTAAGAACAACCCTCCTGAGCGGGATCTTTTTTGAGTGCCGTTTATTTAAACAGGTGTTGCCACGGATGAAGATTAACCCGTCAACACCCCTCCCCCATCACCTGTTCTTCACAGGTGTTTCACAAAGCAAAAGCGCTGAATGAGCGTCGGCTTCCCCCCCGACAGTCTCGTTGTGCTTCTGTGTGCACACCTGGTCGTGGGTGGGCGGCGGCGTGAGCAGCGAAACTGCAACAATCACGGTGGCGGTGAGGCCGCACAGCAGTATGGCGAAGTGGAGGTAGTGGACGCCGCGGAGCACGGCGGGGGCCGAGTCCTCCACGCCACATCTCGGCAGAGGGAAGGCGAACTCCAGCACCATCCTGCACACGCCCACCACCAAACCCACCATCAGGCCCCAGAAGGCTCCCTGAGCACACACAAGCACAGTTTTCATGGCTTTCTGCACTTCCTGCGTTCACATATCAAATTCCTACACCGGGAGTTGTCTTTGGGTGTGTTCTGCGCGTAAACTCTCACTTTTCCCACAGTGATTAGGCGACACGTGTTACTCGCTGTGTTTTCATCATTAGCAAAGAATGCAACCTGTGCAGTCCAGATTGGTACACACACAAAAATATTACCCTGCTCACAAGAAGAAACCGCACCTACAATTAAATATTTATTCTTTTAAGAGAAATAACAAGTGTGATTCCTGAAACCTCCTCACAAGGCTCCATAAAAATTATGATGCTAATTAAACTGAAGAGCAGCTTTTATGAGTTCTGATTAGAGCAGAGGTTCAAGCACATCGTCGCTCTGTAGCATCAGCAAGGATGTCATGTGACACACAGCAAAAGTGCCGAATGCACGATAATAATTGATAGTAAGGGTAAATTAAACATTAAAGGATCGCTGAACAAACAAAACAGAGGCTGTTGTGCTCTTTGTTCAGTCACACAACTTCTTCAACGTTCAGGCATCAACTTGTGATTATTTTTAAGAAAACACAACTTAACCCAAAGATTAAGCAGTGTGTGAGGAGAAAGCAGACACACCTGGGGCTTGTTTGGTTCAGCGGGCTGGTTTTTACTGGCTCTTGAAATATGAGCCAACACGCGTGGTATTCTCCCTGACACACATTCAGTGTTGTGCTTTTTACCGCTCTCCTAATATTTACACTTCAGTTATCACGCACGTAAAAACATTCAAAATAGTCTTTGTGCTGAGGCGACGAAGCCAGAAGGGAAAGGAAAACAACGAACGACAAGAGGAACGAGTGAATGACACGAAGGCCTGAGGTCAGCAGCAGCTCTGGGGGAGAGTTGTTGGCACCTGGAGCCCATGTGAGGCGAATACCGCCGGAAGATGAGAGCAAAAGCTGCAGGCCTGGAAATTTTAGATGCTTCTGAGGAAAAAGCCGGAGCAGAACATTGATGAATCACAGATTTAATCATTTATCTTCCGTTATCTCTTGTTCGGGGTGATGGGGACTTCACCCTTCACAAAGTGGTGGTGTGAACTGACAGGCGGAGTGTGTGACCTGCTCGTTGGTCCTCTTCCAGAAGACGGCCAGGGTGAAGACGGCGGTAACGGGCGGGGCCAGGTAACTGGTCACCGACTGGATGTAGACGTAGAGCTGGCCGCTGTTGGCCGACTGCAGGATGGGGATCCACACGACGCTCACCACCACCAAGATCACCGTCACGATCCTGGAACCGACGCAGCCCTCAGAGGAGGCTGACGGCGGCGGCCGGCGGCCCACCGCCCCGCCCCCCAGCGGGGCCTTTACCTGCCCACCAGGAGCAGCTCCTTCTCCGAGGCCTGTGGACGGTGCTTCTTCCAGATGTCCATGGTGAAGAGGGTGGAGCTGCTGTTGAAGATGGAGGTCAGCGAAGACATCAGGGCGGCCATCATCACCGCGATCATGAGTCCACGCAAGCCTGCGACGCACAGACGGAAACACACACTCACGACTGGGAAAAAACACACTTAGGTGTCGGTTTTAGGGATATTTGAGGGCTGCGTTCTCACCGCTCGGCATGAGCTCAATGACCAGTTTGGGAAAGGCGATGTTGGAGCAGCCCACTTCTGCGCCACACACTCGCACACACTCCTCTGGGTCCACACAGCCCACAGAGTCTGAAACATGAGGCGGTCACACGAGAAGACTCATGCAGAATTCATGCTTCTCCGGTCTGAGTCAAAGAGATGAAATACTTGAAAAGACAAAAGCAGATCTTTGAAAACTCATTAAAAAAACTCAGATAGTCATATTATCCAAAATGTAGGTTTGTGGGGTTTTTTTTTTTTTCGTAATTTCTAATAGACTTAACTGATTTTCTTTATGTTGATTTCTTTTTCCTTTTACCTCTAAAGTACCGGGACTTTCAAGTGTGTACCTTAAGTTTACCTCATGGATTGATTTTTACTCATTGCAGTCTGGTTTAAACGACTAAAGTGGCCTCTTGAGACACATTCCGTGTCAGTTTTACAGCAGGACTCCATCTCCATCCAGGAGGGTGGAGTTTAACCTCGCTCTCCCGACGCGCTACCGGACATTCCGACGTCGCGCAGCCGGTAACTTCGCATCCGTCGCCGGATTCCCGGGTCAGCGCACCCCGGTCCGATGGATCCACGTCCGACCTAAATCATTCTCCCGGAAGGGGAAACAAAGATTTACGACTGGAGCCATTGAAAGTATTCAGTCGTCATTTCAGTGAAATTTATGAGCTTTTTTTTCTCTCTTTTCGGGGAAGTCTGGAGCCATTTTTGTCAGCGGCTGTTGGACGTCGCCGGTCCGGCCTGAGGGACCAGAACCAGCCGCCAGCTTTTGTTCTCTCCCAACAACAGTTTGTTGTCTCCCACGGCGGATTCTGGGCCTCTTGGACCGCCTCGGGTTCGTGTTCCGTTTGGGATTATCTCCCTGGCGGACCCTCCACCACAGCTGCCTCCGCTTCCTTCCACGTCTGCCGGCCGGACGGAGCGGGCGGCTCCGGGCAGGAGCGGCGCTCGCCCGGCCCCCGTCAGGTGAAAGGTGTGGCCCAGGGGCAGGGTTAGTCCTCCCAGCACCTGAGCGACAGTGTGTGTGGACGCTAACCGGAGACCTGAGCTGTGTCTGCCGGTTCATTTATCTCCCATCAAGGCTGTTTCTTGTCCCTCCATGCCGGAGCGCGCTCGGCGGTCGGAGCGGCAGGACCGATAGGCGGAAAGTGGGTCGGGAATCCTCAACTTTTGACTGAGTGGCGGATCTCTCTGGGTCATGGCGTTGTCTCAGATCCAGTGTCTGGACGATCACCACGTCAACTGGCGTGTGAGTGAGAGCAAAGCGGAGTTCTTCTACAGCGAGGACCAGCGGGTCGCCGTGGAGGAGCTGATCGCCAAGGGCCGTGGTGCGTTCACGGACTACATCCGCGACGCCGGCGTCCGCAACTTTCTGTCGGAACCGGAGTTGGAGCGTATTGTTCAGAGGGCGGAGGCGTACCGGCCCGGGCACGAACACCAGAGACCCGAGACGCCGGGGAACCTGACCCCAGGCTCGGCCGAGGATGGGGGAGACGGGAATGTTTCCCTCCAGTACTGGCCAGACCGGTCCGAGGCCTCGGTGGCGGAACTGGATCTGGGCTGGCCCGAGGCCATTTCATACCGGGGGGTGACGCGCGTCACCGTGCACACCCAACCCCCGGTGGAGGGCCACACGCACATCAAGGAAGTGGTGCGCAAGAGCATCGCGGCAGCGCAGAAGGTAGGCAGCAAAAATGGCTTTATGGTGGCTTAAAGATGGAGTTCAGGGATCTCCATTAAAGCAAACACGAGACACGCAAACAGACCCAGAGGTAAACACAACAGAGCAAACAGCCCACTTTGCAGCCCCCCACAGCAGACTGTCTTCGAAACAGCGATTTACACAAAGGTTGTGACGTGTTTGTTCCTGTAAATGTGCCTGGATTTGACTGTTTTCCTCATTTCTCCAGGCTGAAATCTAGTAGAATCACTTTGGAGGCTCTTGTGCACCAATATTCAGTGAAGAACGCTTGAAATCCCAACATTGTTCAAAGAAAATCCATTTCTCTCCATCACACCAACAGTTCGACCTGGCCTTTGTGAACCCCTTTGTTTTCCTTTCAAGGAGCTTTTCTTTCTGGCATTCTGTCTCAAAATGTCGCCTTTCTATCCATTTCTTCTCGACACGTGCCACTCCGACACGTGCATTTTATAGAGTTTTATTAACACAAGCCCGATCTTGACACGCGAGTGGAAAAATATGTTCTCGCACGTCACTGCAAATGTTGCACGCTGCTGCCGTAACCCAAAGTGGCCAAAACACACACCTCATTGTTCCAAAATGGAGTTGACATGAAATTGGTGCTAAGCCTAATGTCATCTGACAAGACCATCACTCAAGTTTCAGTCAGTTATGCACAATACGCAAGATAAAATCAACATTATCCCTTCTTGCTACACAAACTTAGCATTCCTACTACTGGAATTTCCTCTTCTTGCATCTGTGACTTTCGGCCAAAAGCTAAAAATTCCAAAGCTAGGCTGCTGGCGTACTGCTTGAACAGAGCAACTTTTTCAGGCAGATCTGATCAGGTCTCGCCCAGTTTGACCCGAGACTCTACGAGCCCAGCAGCAGCCTTCCTGTCAGTCCCATCACCCCAGGACAGGGCTCAATCCGAAAGGGTTGTTTTTCACTGGGATTTGCTGAACGACCTGCTGGAGAAGATAAAAACCTCCATTTAGTCAGTCCAGAAAGGCCCTTGTTTGAGATTTAATCATGCGTTTCCCAACAATATGTGCATTATCTGTCATTCAGCTTCGCTTTCACCTCTTCCAGGGTGGTTTGTGCTGTGTCATGACTGGCTGCCTGCCTGCCGTTTCCATGGTTTTGGTTGTGTCCAGCTCTGCAGTTTGACTTTCAATGCGCTAATAAACCAAGTTTACTGTGCTGCCAGTGGACTGACTGTCCTTTCGAACGCGCACAAAGCATCCTAGGTGTCCGGGAGTTTCTCCAGAAAACAATTATGCTAATGCAGAAAACGCCTTCCTTTCCTCCGAGGGTTCCATTTCCTGTCTTTTAATAGTTCCCAAGAGCAGCCTAAGTCAAATCCCTGTACCAGGAAACACTAACAGCCCTTTTCCTCTCCGTGTGTGTGTGTGTAGGTGATTGCTGTGGTGATGGATGTATTCACAGATGTGGATATATTCCGAGATCTGCTGGACGCGTCCTACAGACGCCGGGTGCCTGTGTACATCATCATCGACATGGCCGCAGTCCCCTGCTTCCTCTCCATGTGTGGCAGGGCTGATATGCACCGCGGACACCTAAAGGTATGTGGACGTACCAAAACACACACACCCATATGGTGTTTTGACAAGCTGGGAGATGAGCTGCCGTGGCAGGGGGAATGGAAGAAAGTGCTTGTTTTGAAAAGATCCAGTTCCAACATGAAAAAAGCTGTTTACCATGGATCTGACAGTAGCCAGTACATGGGAATGCACCCACGTTCTCATACTTCACAGGTGTCTCGCACAAAATCAGATAAAAAAGTAAATTCCCTGACAGACAGGGGGACATTTGCTGGTCCTGAATGTGAAACTGTTGCTTCACAGCAGCGAAACAAAAAGCTCTGAGCGCTGACGCGGGGACAGCCTGGTTTTACGCAGTTATTTCCTCATTTACTGCTCCCACTTTGTTCTCATGGCTTTTCCTGCCTGCTAATCTGCCATCTCTGCTGTTATAACCATTAAATGTGCTGGTGCTCAAAATCCCCTGTGAGTTTTAACACAAAATGTTGACTTAAGAGGTAACGCTCTAACTGGAGCCACACCTTAATCACAGGGCTAAAGATAAATAGAGTGGGGCGTGTCCTTCAAGCTGGTACTTAAATAAAGTCTATGTCCTAACCTGTAAAGACAGTGTATGCACACGTCATTGACTTGAAAGTGGCAAAACCTCCCTTTTTCCTTCCCTTTCAATGACCGTTTGTGTCCTAGAATGTGCTCTAGCACTCACTGGTGTGTGTCGTGTTGCCTTTAGAATCTGCGTGTGCGCTGCTGCGGAGGAGTGGAGTTCTTCACGCGCTCGGCTCAGAAAGTGCGCGGATCCCTGGGCCAGAAGTTCCTGCTGGTGGACGGCGACAGAGCCATCTCCGGCTCCTACAGGTGAGCCGACTACGGGCTAGCTCCACAAACCCCCTCGGCTCCAGATACAAGCGGCAGAAACGCCGGATGAGATCTGGGCTCTGTTTTTCCTGGATGTTGTCGAGTTCGCAGCTTTGACAAAAGTTCCTTTGTTGAAGCTGCGGCCCACCGCACAGGCGCTTTTCAGAACCCTTCAGACCGCGTTTAGGCAACACTGTCGCCTTTATTTCGGCTGGGGAGCCTCAGCTGAGGTTGCCGTATAAGAAAAACCAGCACGATCAGCAGCCATTAAAGCATTCAGGCAGAAAGTCCAACATCCAGCAAACAATTCGTCTGCAAAAACACACCTGCAGGGTCAGCAAATTTCCTTCCAAGTAAAAACACTAATAATCAGAGAATTAAGCAGCCCTGCTCTCGTTATTTATGCATAATTAAAGATTTTCTTGCTGTGAATAAATTCCGGCGTTTTTCCAGCTTCACCTGGTCGTCATCTCGTTTGGATCGGAACCTCATCACCGTGATCACGGGCCAGGCCGTGGAGACCTTTGACCTGCAGTTTCGGGACCTGTATCTGGTGTCCAGAAGTGTGTCCCTCAACAAGGTTCCCATGGGGGACGAACCCGTCCCCGACCCGCTCCCTCAAGCCCCTCCGGCTCCGGTGCCGGCCGCCGTCGCTCGCAAGCTCATCAACCCCAAATATGCCCTGGTCACCACGGGAACCCACGTCAGTCCCACCTCATCGGACCAGAATTCCAGCAACAAGAACTCCCAGAATCCCACTGGGCTAAAGATCACCAAAGGACGCCTCAAGCACGTCGTGGAAGAGCCGCCCGTCCACCCGGCCTTAGCCGGCTTGGAGAAGGCCTACCTGATCCCCTACCTGCCTACCTGGCCGGAACCCGACCCGCCGAGCGACGTGATCGGTTTCATCAACATCAGGGATGAAAAGCGGGCCCATCAGGTTCACTTACAGCGCTCGGAGAGGTTCGAAGTCAGCCAGGCGATACGCTTCAGCTCGCCGCTGATGCTGCCACAAAATGCGGAGGAGCAGGAGAAAAGGACGCCGTCCCATCCTCCGAGTCCGGCCGGAAACCCACCAAAACCCCAGACAGGCACAGGTCAGAGTACCG
The DNA here is from genome assembly GCA_000180735.1 of Tetraodon nigroviridis. Taxonomy (NCBI): domain Eukaryota; kingdom Metazoa; phylum Chordata; class Actinopteri; order Tetraodontiformes; family Tetraodontidae; genus Tetraodon; species Tetraodon nigroviridis. The sequence goes on along the minus strand of CAAE01010147.1, from coordinate 24,011 downwards.
AGCAGACTGACACCACAGATTCCAACACAACTCTATCGGCCGACACAGACAAACCCGAACCGCCATCACCGACCGGCGTGGCTGCTGAGCCGCCGCAGGTGGTCCGCTCTCCGGCGGCCACGCCTCCGGTTCCCAAACCCCGCACGCTGCAGCTCCTGGTGGACCCCGCCTCCTCCGAGCAGCTGGGCAAGCCGCTGGTGATGCTGACCAAAATGGAGCGGCCGGAAACGGAGGAGGACTCGGTGGACGCAGGGACGCGGGAGGACGCCACGCCGAGTCGCAGGCGCGCGTTCTTGAAGGACGGCGGCCGAGACGACGGCAGCAACGACGAGGGCAGCCAAGACAGCACCAAGGTCATATGTGACCGCGCGGCCAACGAGCAGCCGTCCAGCACCTCCACCGCCTCGGAGGAGGAGTTTTACGACTGTTCCCCCGAGGACCCCTTAGCCAACGGGGTGAGCGCCCGCTCGGGCCGGGGCCATCGCCAAGGAGACGGGGTCAACATGATGGCCCGCCTCTCCCAGAGCATGCTGGATCTGCGGGAGCCCGACCAATCAGAGGACAGCGCCGCCCTCATTCGCCAGTCACAACAGCTCCGCCTAAAGATCCAGTCGTCCCCGCACAAGCACATCGGACAGGTGAGAAAACCCCCAGCTTCCGGGAAATTATCCGCGATTCCGTTCATTCCTGACGGGAAAAGGGTGTCACCGCCATGGGTGTGATTTTCCAGCTATGTGAAAGCAAGCTGCGGCCTGCTGACAGCGATCAGGCCATTCCCGTCATTTCCAGTCCCACAGGTGTGTCTGTCCTGACTGGCCCAGGTGTGTGTGCACGCACCTGGGTAGAGGGCACGACTGATCATGCCAGGGAGAACGATGAAGATGAAGGGCAGCATCTTCAGATAGGCGGCCAGGATGGATGCTCCCTTCACATGACTCATGTTCTTAGCAGACAGCGACCGTTGCACAATCACCTGCGTGCGGAGAAAAGAGGACGAGGGCATTAAAAAAACACTTTCTCTCCTTTTCCAGTTGTTTAGATCTCCGGGTGGGGACGAGCGGCCAAAGGACGCCAAAGCGGCCTTCGCCAAACCGCACGGTTTCCACCGTCCCAGCGGAGCGCCCGGCCCCGCGGTGGGAGGCCACCGCTACTGGCGGCCCGATTCGCCTCCGCTGCGACCGGAGACGCGCTCGGGCCGCTCGCCGCGCCGCCACAGCGCCACTTCCAGGGACAGGGAGCACACTCCGCCCCCAGCCGACACGTCCGGATTACTGGGAATATCTTTGTCAAAACTCGGCAATTTGAAATACCTGAAGGGCCGAGGAGGAGCGGCGCAGAAGAGGGCGTCTCAGAGTAACAAGGCAGCGCGGTAGAACCTGGGAATTGACTTTTTTAGTGTGGAATCTGTTAATATTACCTGTTTTTTGAAACCTGAGGATCAACAAACAGGAACTATTTATATAGGATGTTGAATATGTCAATTCGAGCTGATTTCATGACGTGCTTTCAAGGTACTGGAAGAATGACCTGCTTACGGGTGCACGGCCTCGGGGCTAACGCTTGAGCGAATGTGCTGATGGAGACTCTGGAAGGTGGTAGGAAGTAAACTGTGAACGCATATACACCTACATCAGGTGACTTGCGAGTGGGCGGACACGGTTTCAGCCATGGGTCTTTTGAATTTGTTAATTCAAACAGCTCAGTCAGTTAGCGTTCATTAGCGTCGACAGCGTTAGCGAAATAACCTCAGCTGTTTTTCTGGTTTCCTAATTTCCTGTCTGAGCGGCTCCCTGCACCCGACCGATGGTGCGAGTGTAACGCCGACACGTGGGTTGCTTTCACACATTTAGCCCATGTGTAAATTTGCCGCTTGTTTAGGGGGCTGCTGTGCAATTAAAAAAATATTCTGTTGTGGGACCAAACGGGGACTGTTGACAATAAAGCAACATCTTTTTTTTTAATTTATTGTGTGCACGGAGAGTGAATCGGAGGTGTCTAACTACTGACCTGGCACAAACAAATACAAATTGAAAGTCATTTGTTCATATTGAAAATGTTTTTTTTCTGATTGGACCAGAAGTTTGTTGACTTTTCTGGAGGAGGACACAGAGTAAGATGGACAGGGGTGTGTATTTCTGTGTGTACCTGGTCGGAGCACCAGTACCACGTGGCCAGGATGGTCAGGCCCAGGGTCATGCCCGGCCAGGGCAGGTCTCCGGTGACGGCGTCCCTGAACAGGTGCATGGCGTCCTGGCGCGGCAGGTGGCAGGTGCTGTTGGGAATGATTTTACTGGGCACTGCCGCGCTGTACACGTGCTCCAGGTTCCCAAATCCACCGATCTTGTTGAAAGCTGTGGACGGGGGACACAAAATCCTGAGTGTACATTCAAAAACCTGGATGTAGGGTTTGTTTTTCCCTGTGGTGTTCCATGAACCAACCCATGATGGTCAGGATGATGGCTCCGACTATCATCACAAACGTTTGGAGAGTGTCTGTGTAGATAACGGCAGCAAGACCGCCTGAAATAACCACCAAATATGAGAAACCCTCGGCTAAAACACGGAAACGTTGCTGCACGTTTGGTGGTTTACCTGCGATAGTGTAAAGAGCGGTAACCACCAGCATGAGGACAGTGGACAGGTACAGGTTCCAGCCCAGACACACCTGAATGAACAGGGCCCCGGAGTAGAGGTCGGTCTGGGGAGGGAACAGAGGACGTCGGTCAGTCAGAACCCAGCGTGGGATCAGCTCCGAGGCCGTGAGTGCGTCCTACTGATATCTTAGTGAAGACGGACAGCAGCAGCGAGAGCACGGCCAGGTACGTCCTGATCCTCTCTCCTCCAAATCGTCGGCCCAGGTACTCCGGCATGGTCACGATCTGAGCACACGTTTCAGAATCACCACAGAAAGATGTTTACTGGATTTTAGCGGCCCAGCGTGATCCGCCAGAGTTACTGGGTGAGTCAACACTTGCTGAACCAGCCTCAGCAGACAGACAGACTGACTGACAGACTGACTGACTGACTGACTGGCTCGTGTGGCGTGTGAGAACTAACCCCTGAGGAGATGTAGACCGGCACGAAAACCCAGGCTAGAGCAACAACACGTAAGTGACCTGTGAAAAAAGCCGGAGAGGTTGAACCAGACTGTGTCCAAGAGTCGCCAGATGAATGAATCTTGTGCTTGTGTGCACACTTTGTGTGCACACAAGCGTGCGCTCTCTGCTGCTGTGTGGTGACAGGGGTCAATTGTGCGTGGATCTCCACAGGTGTTGCTGCTCCCTGCAGGACGTTTTCTGTTACAACCGCCTCAAGAGGCCAAAATCCTCAGTCTATAAAACCATGATGAAAACAATTGAAACAAACTGCGTGACAATTGTTAAATTGCCTTTAAGATGTTGTAAATGATTATGAATATGAAAGATCATTTAAAAAATAGATTTAGTTTTTGCTTCAAAAGGTGAGTAAATGGAAAATACACTCAGGCTTATTATTAACATTTTATCCTAATGGGGTTTTTGTTGTTGTTGTTGTGTTACAAGATTTTTTTTCTCATAACACTTATTTACATTTATATTTCATTATGTTTTGAGGAAAAGCTTCTCTTTTTTTGTTCAATACTAGAAGATAAAGAGGATTCGGACATATTTTTTCAAGAATAGAAAGAATATTTTTATATTCTTGCACAAATGGTCCTAATTCTCTACTTAGGTCAAAGTAATAAATGATGGTTAATGTTTGATTGTATACATGGGTAAATATTAACTATTAATTTGGCTGCTCTTTTTATATTTGACTTTATGCCCAGTTTAAAAACAACATTTAAAACTGTAATATTTATAAGTGTGCCAAAGGACATCCATATGTTTTTACGCCACCTGGCTTGTTTTTACAACCGTTTTATGACTCAGCCACAAAAAAGAAAGATGGATTTGAAGACCAGTTCCGTTTCATTCCAAATGTCCTTCGTTAAGATGCCGCAAACAGATAAACTAATGCCTCCCATTGTTGCGTCTGTACTTACATTCCATTCAAAGCCGGTGACGGCGATGCCTCCGGCAGCTCCGGTTCCAGCCAGACCAATAAACAAACCGGAGCCCTCAGAACTGGCAAAGAGAGATGCTCCGATCTGTTCAGGTGGACCAGCAGTGTGAACAGGTTATCATTTTACTGGCATTAAAAAAACCCAAAATGCTGTTTAATGCAGAAATGATCAGTGAATTCTTGATTAAAAAAAAAAAAAAAAAAAAAAAAGGTTAAGAATATAAAAGTGACACAACAGGTCCTAAAATTTTGGCCCTATCACACACTCACCGGCCACCAGGCCATGTCCCGACCAGCCAAGAAGTATCCATTTAGGGTGTTCCTGCTCACCCTGCACGATGACTGACAGACAAAACTTTTAAGTTTTGGAGCATCTGTGGACGGGAGGATCACACCTGCACCTCCGACTCTCACCCAGATGCCGACGGCGAGGTTGAGAAGAAAGTAGGTTGATATGACGATGACGTCCGAGAAGCTGAAGGACTGACGCAGGTCGTAGAAGTTGGCGGTGGAGTTGGACATCCTCAAAGTTGGCAACAGTATATACTCACGGAAATGTCACAATACACACGAAATCCACCCGATGGACACTGATGCAGCCAGTGTCAACCTTTTCTCATAATCTTACACTATCAAAACACCAAGAACCATACATTACACACTCGCACACACACCGTCCTCGGTAACAGTTCCCTTCGGGCTGAAGTACAAGCTGACTTTTGTGTCTGACACAGTGTTTGGTGAACAGGTGAAGAGCACAGTTCCTAAGATAAATTGATGATTAAACACATCACCTTAATGAGACAGCCATCAGCACACACACACAACATGCTGGGGGATAATGGAGTGACTGGTGTTTTGCAGCCAGATGTTTAGAGTCCATGTTGAATGTGGCCCCCGTAAACACACACACACACACACACACACACACACTTAGTCAATCATTGACGGTAATAGTTTCTATAATCATTAGCATCAAAACGTCCCCAACACAATCGAGTTAGTGTAAAGGTTTTTAAAAAAGATATTAATATTTCAGCTTTTTTAACATAAAAACTTACTCAAACATGTGAGGCTTTGACAATTTGGTTTTCACATTATGTGAGGCCACTTTTTCCTGAGTGGCACCACAGGAAGTGTGTGTTTTCCCTCTGTGTTCTTTGGTGGGAAGGTAAGTCATTATCACACACTCATGTCTAATGTCAGCAGCAAGGAGCAGATGGCAGCGGCAGAGACCCCCAGCCTTACACACATTACCATTAATCTCTGTTAAACAAAACACACATACAGTTAAGACACAGGAACAAGAATCCTAGCAATATTTTTTTTTTTAATTCAGATTTTTCTAAAAATGCAATTATTATCTCTTCATTAAGTGAATTCAATGAAGCAATATTTTCTTCACTTATTAAAACTATAAAAAAAAAACACCAGGCCTGGGTAAAATATGATAAGAAATTGTGAATGAAAAATATTTTTATAAAAATTAATGCTGTTTACACATGAATACTCTTACTGATAGATCGATAGAATTTGCGCCCCCTTTAGGACAGAAATGTAATAGTTGAATGGGACAAGCCGCAAAGCATGATGGGAATTATAGAAACGTTCGGCAACCAATCAGAGAAGGGAATGCTTGAGTGACCCGGAAGTACTTCGTCACAACAAAGAATTGCGGGAAATCTGTCAGAGTTGGAGAAACAGGAGACAGGATATTTACCAGGATATATGGAATTTCGTGTATTTGTATCGAATTAGTTGCTTCATTTGTGGTTCGTTCTTGTTGAAGTCGAAATGGACGAATATGACGAATTGTTTGAGATTGAAGATAACTTCGAGAACCAGTTCGCCGACGAGTTGGAAGTTTTGGCTCAGATGGAAGAAGGTTAACGTCAACGAGCTAACTAATAGCCTATTAAATTTCTAGAAACTGCTCGGATTAAAATCTAAACACAATATAAAGGAAAAGAAAAACTGGTGTATTGCGTCATAGTAGTAGTGTTTAGTATTATGACAAAATCGCCAGTATATGTTTCATTGATGTTATTTAATTACAGATGAGTCTTCCAAGCCAACCAAACGTCAGAGGAGAGGTCAAGGAGACGACATCTCAGACATAGAGCACTTGTTGGATGATCAACCAACCAGTAAGTCGGTTTCCCTTCGAGCACACAAGCCTTTTTAACATTGTTTTGAATTGTGTTCAATTTCTGTGCTGTCAATCTTTTTTTTTTTGCAGCTCCAAAGGCAAAGAGGCAAAAGCAGGAGGCGGGAGTGGCTAAACGACTCTTTGACTGTCAGCGAAGCAAAGCACCGAATCCGAGTTATGACATAACGCCCCCATCGTCACCAGAGCAGTACGAAGCCTCTCACACCGTCAGGTACGAAAGGTGTGTGATTGAACCTGAACTGACAGAGAAACTGCTGATGTCGACTTGTTCTACAGTTTCTTTCACTGGGATTAAGAAAATATTTTTATATGACTTAATTATTATTTGATTAAAGTTGTAATATTTTTTGTGTTTTGGTTTTGACATGTGACCAATGTTCTCAATTTATTGGTGATTTAGGTCTGTCCATTCTGTGATGGACATCAGTGGTTTAGCTACAATCCCAGAGACTCCCACTCGTCTTCTCACAACGGCGCCACCGTCACAGCACGTGCTGAAGCGTCCTCCGTTAGAGGGGGACTACGTCACTGTGACAGACTCCTCGGGGAACCGTGTGTATCTTAGACAAAAAGAAGAAGCTACAACAAAGGTTGAACATCTCATTTGTGATTTATTTGTGACTCTGAACCATTTGATTTTTTTTATATATATTTGACTCAGATATCTCACGTCTGTTTGCCTCCAGGGGGTAAATTCTAGAATAGTGCCGGGCTCCCATGGGGCACTGGGGCTTTTGGCAGTACCAATTGGTGTGCTAAGAGACCAAGAGATACAGAGGGTGAGTGACAATCATCTGCAACCCAGCACACTGTAATAATGTCTGTATTTCAGGTGTTGCAGTTTCATTTAAAATCTGGTTACTTCTCTTCTCAGCGTCATCATCAGCTGATGGAAGAATCTCAGCATCTTTCCGAGCTGCTGACCTGGTGACCTCAACTATTCCCTCGTCTGTTAACTACCTGATTACCTACATGATATTTAATATTTGTGTCTCCTTCGTAGTCGCGTGAATGATGTGTTTGTGGAGCCTGAGAGTTTAGAAGAGAAAGAGAACGAGGATCCTTTAGACACAGAAGCACAGCTGTCTCGGCTGTGGGTGGACAGATTTTCTCCCCGTCACTACACCGAGCTCCTCAGTGACGATGTGAGTGCTCTGCTTCCATTTACCTTCAGCCTGTACCGTGATTCCGTCACTGATTCTGCCTCTGTCTGACTGTTTTGCTGTAGTTTACCAACCGATGTTTGCTCAAGTGGTTAAAACTCTGGGACGGTGTTGTGTTCGGAAGAGAGAGGAAAGCGCGTCCAGCCAGGCCTGACCGTCAGGCTGCCGGACAGAGCTCGTCCAAGCCAAACCAAGCCGGTCAGAACCCAAACCGCTTCAAGAGTAAAGTGGAGATGACCGAGGAGATCCTGGAGGCTGAACTGGACCAGCACAAACGACCCAAATTCAAGGTAAACTCGCAGAGTTCGTATTGCCACAAAGACACTTTGTGCTACAAACTAAATTCTACTTTTTTTTCTAGGTGGCGCTGCTGTCAGGTCCACCGGGTTTGGGGAAGACCACTCTGGCTCATATTATAGCAAAGCATGCTGGGTACAATGTGGTGGAGATTAATGCCAGGTGAGCTGAACTAACCTCCTAGCCTAAGTCACATTGGTCGCAGCGATCCTCCTGATGTGACATCAGCGCCTCTGCTGGTGTTTTCACAGCGACGATCGCAGCGCAGAGGTGTTTCAGAAACGCATCGACACAGCAACGCAGATGAAGTCGGTTTTAGGGGTCAACGAGAAGCCAAACTGCCTGATTATTGATGAGATTGATGGAGCACCTACGGTAATTTCAGGACACAAATCAACCACCCATAAGAACAACCGGATTAAATATGTAAATTCTTTTTCTTTTAGCCTAATCGCGTTCTTCCTTCCATTTGTTGTCTGTCAGGCTGCTATCAACATTCTGTTAGCTACGCTGAACAGAAAAGACGGGCACAGCGGTGAGGCTGCAGAGACGACGACGAAGAAGAAGAAAAAGAAGGAGTCCATCCTGCTGCGACCAATTATCTGCATCTGTAATGACTTGTAAGAGAAAAAGGACGAGCTCAAAGCAGAAATACAGAATACAAAGCTTTTTTTGTTAAAGAAGAGTTGTTTTACATCTCTTTCCTCTCAGATATGTTCCAGCTCTGAGAGCCCTCAGGCAGCAGGCCTTCCTCCTGACGTTCCCCCAGACTCAGCCCTCCCGCCTCTCGCAGAGGCTGGCAGAGGTCAGCGCACAGTCGCATGATCGGATTGACAAATATCCATCCTGACTCTCACAAATCGGCGCTTATGTTCGGCTCCCGTTGGCAGATCTCACTGCGACAAGGGATGAAGACAGATATGGGCGCGCTGATGTCTCTGTGCGAGAAGACGGACAACGACATCAGGGCCTGCATCAACACGCTACAGGTTTGTTAAATCATCTGTGAGGGAGCATGGCGGCCGTCCTCGCTCAACCTGCTGCGTCTGCTCAGTTCCTCTACGGGCGCGGCCTGAAGCAGGTGGACATCAGGACCATTCAGGGTGTCTCTGTGGGGCAGAAGGACCAGAACAAAGGCCTGTTTCATCTGTGGCAGGAGATCTTCCAGTTACCACGTACTAAACGGTACAAGATGAGAAAAAAGTTGAAACACAAGTAAATATTTAAATGGGTGCCTGCTCTGTCATAAATTGTGTTACCTGCTTGGTAACTTGATTTGCTGTCGAGTCAAATCTTTGACTCCATGGAAAAAGTGACTAGAAGTGTTTACATGTGTTAACTTCCTGGCTCCTTGTTTCCTTCCAGAAAGCGTATTGGTGAAGGGTTTGAGGCAGCTCCTGGTTCAGGGAGTTTAGCTCAGAGGTTCCATCATGTTTTTCACTTGGCCTCATCGAGTGGAGAGTATGAAAAGGTGTCCCAGGTAACGGGCCTGTTCTGTTGCTGTTTTCCTATAAAAGGCGCCTTCCTAACTCTGCCGTCTTTGGCCTGTTTGTCCCTCAGGGGCTGTATGATAATTACCTGTCCATGCGCGTGAGAGATCCAAACCTTCAGAACGTCTGCGAGGCTCTGGACTGGTTCTCCTTCTCGGACAGGCTGAACCGAGAAATTCTGCACAGCCAGAACTTCTCCCTGATGAGATACCTGCCCTTCCTGTCTGTCACATTCCACTTGCTGTTTGCCCACACACACGTGCCCAGAATCACCTATCCACACAGCCAGCACGAGGTACCGACGTCCTGCCACTGTAACAAACTGTACAAACTGTAGCAAAAAGAAGTACTGTGTGGCTGTGCTCCAGGCTTCCTCTCGGCTCCTCGGCAGCAGAAACGCTCTGTCCACGATGCTGAGCGACATCCCAGCATGCATCAGATCGAGGACCAGCCAGCACATCCTAGCCCTGGACCTGCTGCCACTGCTCCTGGACATCATTTGTCCCAAACTGAGACCTGTGAGTGAAAACATGCCCTTTGACAGCAGAGGCGCACGCTAACAGAGAAAATCAGCCGTAGCTGAGCAGCCGTTGCTTGTTCCAGGTGAATCCACAGCTGTTCAGCAGCCGAGAGAAGGAGCAGATGCATGAGCTGGTGGACACCATGCTGGCCTACAACCTTTCCTACAGGCAGGACCGCACACCTGAGGGACAGTACACCTACGTACTGGAGCCGTGAGTACACACACGTTCAAAACAGGCCTGTCTGTTGGGTGTGTTGAAGGTCACTGGTAATCTCAACTTGGGTTTTCTGCGTGGAGCCATAGGGAATAATCCCTTTTATTGTGTGTGTGTGTGTAAGAAAGAGAGAGAGAGAAAGATGTGTAACCACCTGCAAATCAGATGAAAAACAGCTGAAAAGAGGATTAAATGTGGATGATTTGATAGAGGTGTGACAGAACTGAGCTCTTCTTGTTGCTCCTACAGTGTTGTGCTAGCGTTATTGGAGTCAGGTCGCTCTGTGTGTGTGTGTGTGTGTGGTGCCTGATATGGGGGAGCCGCCGTCCAGCTCCTTCCTGCAGGCGCGCTGTGACGAGGTGCTGGTCACCAGCGACTGGGGCCTGCCTCTGGTGCTGGCGCTGCTGCTGCTCCTGCTGATCTACGCCTTCCTGTATCTGCCCTCGCTCGCTCACCACAACAACACGCCGAAGAACCACGGGTGAAACCTCAGAGCTGGTTTTGGATGTAAATTCCCATGGTCCCGGCTGGAATACTTGATTGGTCCGTTGTTGTTGATTGGTCAGGCTGCCAGGGTTACCGTAAGACGTGTTTTTAATATTGACTTTACCACATAAACATTTGAGATGTGGATACAGTTTCAAGCTACATTTGAGGATAAATAGTAAGTAGGTATTTCTGCTAGTTATTACATTCCAACTTGAACTTGTCATAAACACCAGACCGTCACACTGGCTGTTTTTATTGTATCTTCTTTCGGTGTACCTAAGTGCAACACAAGTGGGGGTGTGCGCTCACCTGCAGCGTCTGTGTGCTGCGGAGATCAGCTGTAAGAAGATTAAGGTTTTAGAGAATAATAAATTCCGGACTTATCAGTGTGCACCCCATAAACTGGAGGCTGTGGTCGAGGGTTTGATTCCTGTGCCTCCTGTCTCTACCCAGTGACCTCTGAAGACGCGGTCTCGTGTTGACAGATGTGTGTGTCTGCAGGCGTGTTGAGGAGGTGGTGAGGTATCCCAGCCTGCCTCCCCGCCGTCAGCTGACATATCAGGCCAAGCAAACCATCAGCAGAGAGATGGAGCAAGAGAAGATGAGGAGAGCCGAGCAGCTGATCCTGCAGAGAAACCCTGCCGCGGTGAGGCGTCCCAGTGCTGACAGATTGGTGCGCCGTGCGCCATAAATGTGGCAACATTTGAATGTATTTGTAAACTGCTCTGGCTGTGGTACAGAAACAGGAAGAGAAGAAGACCCGTGGACCCACGCCGACCACCAACCATCAGCAACGGCTGGAGAACATTGTCAGCCGAACCACAGTGGAGGCCCGGGTGAGAGGTCGCATGCATTGGTTCGTTTAGGTCCATTTAACAGAGGACTGCACCCAGATGTTTGAACGGGATAGCCTGTTCTGTGGTTTGGGAGTGGAGCCAGAGAGCAGCAGCTCTGCAGAGGCGCTCGGAGACTCGCTGTCATGCGCTCAGTCCTCTAGAGGGCAGAAACGAGGACAGCTATAACTGGAGTAAACTGGGAAACGAGGCTAATGGAAGCACGTGTCAGCCGGCTGATGGTTCATCATCCCTGACCTTGTTCTAAAGACACTTCCTGATCAACTCGATCCTCCTCTGTGTGTCCTGCAGCCCGAGGTGGATTTCTTCGGTCGAGCCGTCGCCCCCAAACCTCAGAGAGCGCAGCCATCCTCCGACAGAGGTAAGAATTAGGCAGTCGGTGCACTGGGAGCTTTTCAGGTGACGTCGTGAACACCGTCCCGTCCATGCAGCTACAAATTAAAGCCATTAAATTCACCGCTGCCGCCCATTAATCAATAGGGTATTCAGGGTGGAAACAACAACCAAAGCCTATGTAGGTCAAAGAGTTGGAAACCAACCCTGAGATCAGCTTGGTCTTCCTGACACTAGAGGGCGTCACTATTTCCACCACTAGGTGGCGTCAAAGGTCGCAGGCTGGATCTGCTAGGAAGCAAACACTCTTCTCTGTGTGTAGGGGAGAAGTGTCCGAATCTTTCCATGGGAAAAGCTGTCGGCAACAGCGATGTGTGGTTCCGCTTCAACGAGGGCATGTCGAACGCCGTCCGGCGAAATGTCTACATAAGAGAACTGCTGTGACACACACACCCACACACACACACACACACTCTCTGTCACGTGTGGCACTGAAATAAATCCCACATTTTCAGCTGGTAAATTCAAAACAGTCTTTATTTTGATTCAGAGTGTAAAGAGCCAATAAAAACAAGTTGTTAAAACAATCCTCAGCAGTCTGTCAAACAAATGTCTAGAAAGCGACGCGGTGCTGAACACACGCGTGCACACACACTCACACACGGGTCATGTCATAAATAAAGCATTCAGAAGCCTCCCATTAGATAAACATAATAGCAGTAATGTGTGTTTGTGTGTGAGAGTACAGAAGTGATTCAGTGCAGCATGTGGGAGTGCAAATTAATATGCATGTGTGATTTTGTATGTGGGCCTGCACATGTGTGAGTGTGTGTGTGACCATTACAGGATCACACACTTGCCCTTCTCCACCCAGGGGTTAGCCCTCATCAGCTCAGGGTTCAGGAACGGATCTTCACAAACGCATCCTTCGATCCACTTTACCAACCTGGAAAACAAACACACACCAAGCTGTCAGGGTGAACTGTGAGAGTGTGTGTGTGTGTGTGTGTGAGAGAGAGAAACTCACTCAGTGACGGTGATGGAGGACTTCTCTCGGTTGATAGCCAGCTGGTACTGAAGGCTTTCCACCTCTCTCCTCATCTGTGGAACATCTAAATCTTCCATAGTGCTTCTGCTCTTAACACACACACACACACACACACACACAGAGATGACATAAATAGTTTTGTTGGCTTCTCTCATGGCTGCCTCTGGGATCACAGCTCCATTTCATAGATTTATAATAAAGTCCTCACTGACCTAGAAAAAGTGGACACTCACATTCAGTCACATTTCCTTAGATATATGGGATTTAGAATCATTCGTTTATTTCAAAAGGGAGAAAAAGATGTCTCATGATTTTTTTTAAATAAAGTCGAATAAATTGCGAATCCTACTGCATTCCAAATGTGGTTCTCAGGCTAAAGCACGTTTTTTTTTGGTTTTTTTTTTTTGCTAAAAATAGTCGTGTTCAGCTCTCATATTTTAGAAGAGGTTCATTTTTTCTCATCAACTTTTAAACCCGGACAAGAAAAATAGTCGTCAATAGAGCGAGGGACTATTTTCTCTGGCGGATTAATACAAACCAGGCCGCCAACGTAGGATTGTCGGCTGTGTTCTTTTATCGTCATAAAATTATTTAAAATCTTTACTTTCAGAACACAGATGATTTGTGGTAGAACGGGTATTTGTGTCTCTATAAGATATATCCAGTTTTATTTGTAAAATTTCTATATTTCGTTGTCCTGAACGGTGAACGAAACTGAGGTAAACTCAAAATGAACAAATAGAATAAATATTCAAATCTATCTATTCTAATAAATAAGAACAGTATGTGGTAAATAGTACATATACTACACAGGAGAGTTAAAATGTGGTAATACATAATCTAGTTCTGTGCAGCCTACTTGTCCTATGTTAACGTTCCAAAGGAGCTGAGCATTATAATCTCCCCAGAGCGCTTTAGCTAATAAAATGAAATAAAATAACATACAGACTCTAACCGTGAACTGAAGAAAAAGGAATCTTGGCCGTCCCAAAGCACAATTTAGCGTCGCTGAGGTTCTGACGACTACAGGATGGGAATAAATTCCCTCTTGCTTATTTTCGAGGACAAGGGATTTTCATGGGAAATAGTCTCATTCAAATCTCCTCAATTTGCTTAATGTTGTTCCTGCTTATTGAGGATTCTGCCCCACCCTGCCACAGGCCACCAGGAAGACAAACAGAGAGAGAGGGGGGAGGCCCATCACCGGTCCTCCAGCCTCCCTCATCCTACCAGCTCCCAGGAAACCCGAGCACCGAGCAGCATCCTCTCCTCCATCCAGCTGGAACCGGTTGTTCCACCCACAGATCATTCCCTACGGCCTCTTCCGAAAGCCACACTTCTATTTCAGCGCCAGTGAATGAAACTAAGAGCGTCTGTGTTTTGGAGGATGAGGCCGCTTCGGGCCGGTAAAAACGCACCAGCCTCCCCGCGTCAAGCACCGCGCTTACCGTCGGGCCTTCTGGAGAGGAGCGCCGGAGAATGGAGGGTGGAGACAGGGCCGGGAAGAGCCGAGAGTCGGTGGAGGAGTCCGGGATGAAGAGGAGGAGGAGGAGGAGGCTGCACACCTCTGCCGCGCTCCGGGAAGCGACTGGATGCGGGATGATGCGCAGGGCGGAGAAAAGAGGCTCCGCCGCCTGGTTTGGCAGTCAAAGGAGGAGCCGGGGACACGCAGCCGGGTGCGTGCAGGCAGGAAAACACGCAAATCAGGACGAGCTCCGGAGGGAAAACACGCCGGGAGGCGGTTTAGTATTCAGATGAGCGGAGATGACGTTTGCGCGCTCACAGCTGGACGCGTGGAGGCCACACACGCCAGGACTGTCCCTCACTCCTCCCCTTCCATGACCACAACGACCCCAACTCTGTTGGCCTTGGAGCTTTTCTGGTCCCATTCCAAATCATGGTAAAATATTCCATTTCAATGTTTAATGTTTCATCCCTTCTTACCCAGTGTTGCAGTATAAAACCTGATCCACGGAACAAAATTAAAGATAACAGATGAAACCGCATAGGCTGATCACCGTAGTCCAGTCCAAAATCTATAAAACTATCTATTTATTGTACATTTAACATAGGTTAGTCAATAAACACAACAGAGACTGTTTAGAAAAATAACATTTTCAATTTACTAATAAAACTGACAGTTCAGGGGGGTTAACGCCGCTCTAATTTTCTAAAGTGTGCTTTAGTTCAGGTTTGATCCATCAGCTGGAGAAAAGCTTCTTTCCGGAGTCCTGCACAGAAAAACAGCAAAAAATAAGCTCGGCGGCAGAAAAGGCGTTTATTTATAGCTATTTGCTCCTCGGCCTCAGGTTAAAAGCTAGAATCAGGAGCACGCGGCTCTCATACGAGGTGTCAGAAAATATCCACTGAACATCACCGGCTGCCCAAACACACACTTCCCTGTGCACACACACGTTTACCTTTAAAACGCCCATCAGCAGCACAGGCTTTCACTTCTTTTCAGACTGATTCTAAAGGGAAAAAAATAGAGATTTAATTAACCGAACCAGATTGCATTTGTGGGTTTATAGCTGCTGAAAAAGCCTCAGTGTGAGGAATAGAATCAGGAGCTGCAGCACAGCTCTCATAGTAGGTGTCAGAAAAGTTGAATTTAGCTTGTCATCACAGGCGTCATCTTTAAAGGGGAAAAAGCTCAGAGATTGACCAGATTTACCGGGTTTTTAAAGCCAGGGAGGATGCTGCTCTAGAGCTTCAATCTTGGTCTGATCCTCTCATCTGTGCAGGAGATGTGGACAGAAAAGTTTACTTCAGGTAAAAGACAACGGGACGGACAACAGCAACTTGTAAACCTCAGAGTAAAGTCAGAATCAGGAGCTGCAAAGCTCTCATAGTAGGTGTCAGAAAAGCTTTAATTCATGTCTGTCATCACAGGTGAGTTAAACCTTTTAAACTTGGCAACACAAACTCACCATCTGGGTGCTTTCAGCTTTTAGGGGTTCCCATATCTTCTGATTTGCCAAAATCCATCTGTTTGGAAGGAATCGTGAAATAATAACTGCACAAATCACTGTTTGTTTTGTAAAATGAAAACAGTGAATTCGATTCCAGTTCTCGAAAGGACACGTTTATCTGGAAAACCCCGAAACTCCACAGAATTGGGCAGAGATGACGGGTCTACTGAATAAATACAGCAACTTTAATTCTTATTTAATAGGAAAAAAAATCGGAGTTGTTTTAGAAGTTGGCAAAAACGCGTTTGGTCGTTTTCGTGATCCAACCACGTGGTGCCACAGAGGAACGTGGTGTTTTAACCCTCTTAAAGCCAAAACTACATTAGAACTTACCTATACAACTCGTCTCCTGTCGCCAGTCAGCTTGATACCAAATGCCCAACTTGGTCATTTTGGCTGTCGAGTGATAAAAACTTGGAGAAATCGAATGAACAAAGCTAGAAGCCTCGCTGCTGCTGCCACGACCCTCGCTCAGCGTGAAGGACGACTTCTTCCTCCTGCCGTAAAGCGGGTTAACGGCCGCGGTAACGCTGCCTACTGCCCCCTACCGTCGGGAGGTGGCGGGTACGCGCAGGACAGTTTATGAGATTCAATTAATTCATGTTCTCTAAACAGTAATTAAGTGTAGGAACAGTCTTCTCTAACCTCGCTATTCACAAAAAAATGTCAGCGTTTTTACCACAATGACGTTTACATAACCGGCTTTCGTCAACAACACCTGTTCGTAGCTTCGCAGCAACCCAGCGCTTCTGCTTTTAACCTCTTAACTTTGAAAAAAGCATATGGTAAGTTATAATTTAGTGTTTTAACTTTATTTAGTCATTCGTAACGGACAATGACCAACACAGAGTAACATTTTATTCAGTGAAAGAAGGTGACGCATTTAACGGCACGTATACTCCACGTCACAGCTGTTTTAAATGATATAAACAATGCATATATCATGTTTAATGTACAATTCTGCGACACTTTCAGATGGGGTCGGGGGAAAAAAGCATATCTTTGAGTCACTTACGGTTTAATTTACACATTTATTCCGATCACAGCTGTACAGAAATGCGTCTTTACAGCAGAAACAGACTTCAAACCCAACAGCCACCACAACACATCCAGAACTCCACCGTTAATATACAGGCTCAGTCAGCTCACCATAATTCAGTGTCTGTAGTTATTTAACATTATTATACTTATTCACAGAGTTTTCAAAGAGCATAAAAATACAAGTGGACTTTTTTGGGGATGAACAATTGGTGGATTCACTGTCTGACCTACATGGTTAACCACTAAAATTGAGAAAGCCAACAACCAGGATGAGAGGAAGGGGTTGCAAAAGGCTTGTACACAGCTTCTGAGTTATTACAGGAGGACTGTAAACAGGAATATTGATTTTAGGAATCAAATTCACAGGTCAACCAAAATGCTACTTTTAACACATACAGTGAAAGAGAGGGAAAGAGAGAGAGAGAAATCCAATATGCAATGAAAATTAAAAAAAAGACAAAATACAATGAAATTATGAAAAAAAAAAACCCCGGACCAAGGCACAGAGAGATGCAGAACTGACAAATAAACAGAGGTGAAAACGAGACAGGACGGAATGGAAGCAGTTCCACTAACCAACACTAGAGGGAGCGCTAACAGTTCATATACCCAGATACCATATAATATAAACTCTGTATGTATACTGGATGTACTACATAAAGCATTGAAATATAGGATTATCTTTTAAAAACACAGTTCACCGCAGCAGGACAAAGGGATACACAGCATGAGAGTGCTTTTTATACCAGTATGTGTGTGTTGCATGTAAGTGTGTGTGTGCGGGACCATTTTCAGACAACCTCCATTGACAAAGCAGAGCACAAGCGAGATTACAACCAATGTCATGAACATTTGTGTGTTTAGGTGTGAGCGTCTGAGTGTGTGTGTGTGTGTGTGGGTTAAAGTCCACGGACATGCGTCTACATCATCGTTCTGATCATTAGAATAACTATTGCACGAGTGGGGAAGACACCGACATGAGCATCAGACGGGGTTGTAACGACAACGACAGCAACAACAACACTGCGTGGAGACACAACACGTGGCTCAGGAAGCCCGGCTAACCACGGTCCTCCACTCATACGGCAGACAAATAGACTCTTCTGGAAAATAAATGCTTTTGACATCTCAGAAGTCAGACAGATCCAGAAAGCGGCCTGTCTGCCTTTGTGCTTTGAAAAATTCTCAGCGGCGTGCACCTTTTCCCTCTGCCGCTCCGTCAGCCCGGGAACACGCCCGACCCTCTGCCGTGCTCCGTGGAGATGAAAAGACAAGAACGATTGTGCTTCTTGATGTGTGCAGCAGCGCAGGTCGGGCGGCGGCAGCAGCGGTGGTGACGTCGCTGGGCCGCAGAGGTCAAAGGTTGTGTGGGAGCGGCCTCGCCACGTCGAGGGGCGTTCTGCATCAGGCCGCAGAGGACTTCCCTCCCGTACATTCTGTACACGAGAAGCCTTCCGGCCGGAGGGACATACGCTCGGACACACGCACGCTAAGAGCACCAGCGTCGAGCATCGAGAGTTTTCTTCACACACCTACGTATGACGGAGGAGAGGGAGGGCGGGGGAGAGGGTGGGATGGGGGGATGCTGGCAGGAGATCAGTCTAGCATTGCGTCCAGCTGGTCCGCCAAGTCGTCAAACATGCTGCCGATGTCGTCCAGGATGGACACTGTAGTCTTCTTCCTGGGAGGAGGAAAGTCACAACAGTCCCCGGTTAGCGTTCTCAGGAGCTTCATCCGCCATCCGTCCATTTTCTCTGCGGCTGGCTCTTTATCGTTCACGCAGTCTTAATTGTCATAAATCCAGGAAATCAAACGTGTTGTTTGACACCTTTGACGCTGTTGACTGTTTTATTTCCAAGAAGCCTGTTACCACAGAGACCGCAGGTTTCACAGAAGCAAGAGTGAAACCTGAAAGACTTGTTTTTTTCTTTCATTTTAATTCGTCACACACCTTTAACTCCAACAGTTGGGCTCTTGCACTCAGAGTTTTATTCCAGTGTTTTACATTATTAATGTAAATCAGATAAATCTACAAAACGTGGCCTTAATTACAGCCACCAACCTAAAAAGCGGAGGAAAGGAAGGAGAATGTCCATCCGACGGTCCATCTCGGGTTAAGATTTGAGCCAACGAGTCATTTTAACACTTGATCCTTAGAAAACAGGTACTCACTCGTTTTCAGCGTCCTCCTCTTTGATTTTGTGTTCCACGGCCTCCACCGCTGCAGCCAAGCAGGCACTGGTCTCCTCCAAACGATGCTGCACCTCCTCCTCCTCCTCCTCCTCCTGCTTTCCTTCAGCGTGTCTCTCCCCTTCTCTCCTCTTCTCCTCCTCTTCTCTCCTCTTCCCCTCCTCTTTCTTCCTCCTGTCCTCCTCTCTCTGGCGCCTGTGCTCTGCCTGGAGCCTCTTCTCCTCCACTCTCTTCCTGTCCTCCTCCTCCTCCTCCGCCTCCCTTCCTCCCACAAGGTCAATGGAGAGGCCGGCGATGGAGGAGCGTGGAGGTTTCACAGGGTGAGGAGTGGGGCTGGAGGGGCTCTGTGCTGGGGAGGGGGACGCAACCGGGAGTCCCGGGGAGAGGGAAGGGGCGGAAGGAGTGTCAGGAGCCGGAAGAGGGGCGGAAGAGGGAGAGGAAGGTTGGGGGATCGGGGTGGGGCTGCCAGCAGCCGGGCTGGAGGCAGCTGACGGTAAAGCTTTAACTGGTTTGGGGGCAGTGGGAGGTCCACGGGGCTTTGGGGACACAGGAGGAGGAAGGCGCTGCTTGGGTTCTGTTCGGACAAAGAACATTGCGTTGTTGTGGTGTTGTTGTGTACTTTGGTGTGAACACCTCTACTGGTTTTATTTGCAGTGTGTCTGCGAGGGGGCAGCTGTGTTTAGGATCTTACCTGGGCTCTGTGCCGTCTCGGCAGTTTCAGGGCCGGGTATGGGGACCCTGCGGGTGGGCGTCGGAGGGTCGGCTTGAGCCTTCCTCAGGTTGACCGTGGCCGGTTTGGGGGACACGGGCGGCTTCAGCGACTTCCTGGCCTCCATCCACTCGCAGGTCTCCTGGCCGTGCTCCGTCCTGTCGGCGGCCTCAGACGCGGGTCTCCTCCTCAGGACCACGCCGCCGTTCTGCTGCGCCTCCGGCTGCTTATCGCTTGGAACGGCCCTTTCTGCGTGCTCGGACGTGCGCGGTTTCCTGCGTAGCGTGTCTGAGCCGGTTGTCATGGTAACAACGGTGGACGCCCCCGATGCCGGCGCATCGGTTTCGGTCACAAGAGGCCGCGGTTTCCTCCGGAGCGTCGCCGTGCCGTCTGTGGCGTCAGAAGAGGCCGATGGGCCCACGGTGGAACGGGGGCGCGGCTCTGGCCGCTGCAGCACCTGTTCCCGTGGTAACCGGTCGTTCTCAGCACCAGGGAAGCTCTCAGGCCCGCCGATGGTCCTCCGCCGACTCAGGACATCCTCCTCCTCGGACCCAAGGCCTCCTGCACCTGCCTGGCGGCGAAGTGTGGGCGGACTCACCTGGAGGTCAGATTTTTAAACGGGCATGTTAGAGGGAAACCAAACGAGCCCCTCCTGCGGCGGAGCTTCGGTCGTCGGCCCCACCTGCAGGTAGTTACTGCTGCCGCCCAGATTCCTCGGCAGGGTTTTGGCTCCACTCACGATGGAGGTTTCCAACATGGCAGCGAGGCTGCGAACGCTCCCAGAAGCTCCTTCTGATCTCTGCAGGCTTCCCGAATCCTGGGAGCTTAAGGCCGAGCCCAGGCTGCCGCAGTCGCTCGCCCGTCGCTCTCGGTAGGTGGGGAGTCCCAGAAGCCCCTCCTCCAGGCCGTCGCCCTCCCCGTCACCCCCAGTGATGGAAGAACAAGACCGTTTAGGTGGCGTCGGGGGCCGACCTTTCCTCCGAGGACGCAGAGTAACCGAGGACTGGCTGCGGTTAAAGGTGACATCGTTAGCAGCGGCGGCGTTGGCAGAGCTGCTGCGACACACGGTGGCGTAACGAGAGTCTGACTCTGGGCCAATCAGACTGTTCGTTCTCCGCCGTTCTTCCTCGTCGCCGGGCAGGCAGAGCAGCGGGACAGCAGTATCCGCAGCAGCCATCTTGGTGGAGGGGCGTGGCCGGGCCCGGGGCGAGGCCTGCTGGTTGCGCCCGTGCGGTGGGGTTTGCGGTGGAGTTTGAGTCGGTGTGTGGGGAGGGGTCTGCGGGTACGTGGGAACCGGGCGAGGTTTGGCCAGCGGGCTGGGGGTCCCTTCTCTCTGCCTCCTCACCTCCCCGCGGGGCTCTGGGCTGGATGGGGGTGTCGACGGGCTGCGAGGAGGCTCCGAGCTCATCTCGCCTCTCTGCAGCTCCTTCAGCCTCCTCACTCCCAACATCAGCTTCTTCTGGTGGCCTGACAGGAACAAAAAACAGACAGTTACCCACAATTTCTCTGGTTTCATTTTCAGTTCTGTTTTATCTCCGTCTCTACGCTCCTGGCTTACCGAGCTTAGTGATGCCGATCTCCTGCAGATCCTCGAGGCTGATGTCAGAAATAAAGTCAATGTTTTCGTAGCCGTTCTGCACCAGAACCTGGTAGTACTGACTAAGACCCAGATGAGCCAGCCAGTCTGCAAGATTGGCCTAAAGCAGAAAACCACAAGCATTGTTATAAAGGCACAGTGTGTGAGTGTGTGTGTGTATGTGTGTGTGTGTGTGTGTGTGTGTGTGTGTGTGAATTGCTGTAACACATTGGAGACTTACAGGCTTGTGGTCAGGCAGCCAGTCAGTGGCAGGCAGCTTACTGACCTCTGACATTAACTTCTTTCGATGTCCAGGCTTCATGACCCCGATAGCAGTCAGGTCCTTGAATTCAAGGTATAAGGAGTCACATCAGGAATTTGAAGACTACTGTAAATCTTCGTTCTTTTTCATTTGAAACAGGCGACTGACATTCACACATGAGCTGTGATATGGGTCTGGGAATATCAGGCTTGGGATAACACCCTGTCCTCGGGACAGAGTCTGTCCTTATACACTGATTTCCGCATCACAGACATTCTAGGTGAAGTAAACGACCGCAGTAACGCATGCATGTGTGAAGCAGAGAGAGAATGAGGAGTGACTGGTCCAGGACTCACACTGGGGGGTCAGGTGACACAGACAATAGGACCATGATGACATCATCCAGGTGAAAGTGGAGCCGTGCCGGGCGAGGCCTTGACAGACAAGGGGCGGGGCGGGGTGGAGCAGGAAGGGGTCAGGGATCATGACCTTACCTCGGGGGTCATGCGGCTAATGGTGTCTAGATCATATCCTGCAGTGAGGAAGTGGGTGGTGTAGAACTGCAGCTGAAACTCACCAAGCCACATCACTACTGCCTGCTTCTAGAACAGAGAACACACGTCACTACTGCCTGCTTCTAGAACAGAGAACACACGTCACTACTGCCTGCTTCTAGAACAGAGAACACACGTCACTACTGCCTGCTTCTAGAACAGAGAACACACGTCACTACTGCCTGCTTCTAGAACAGAGAACACACGTCACTACTGCCTGCTTCTAGAACACAGAACACACGGCACTACTGCCTGCTTCTAGAACAGAGAACACACGTCACTACTGCCTGCTTCTAGAACAGAGAACACACGTCACTACTGCCTGCTTCTAGAACACAGAACACACGGCACTACTGCCTGCTTCTAGAACAGAGAACACACGGCACTACTGCCTGCTTCTAGAACAGAGAACACACGGCACTACTGCCTGCTTCTAGAACAGAACTTAGACCGCTGATGGCAGAGAACGAATACTTGTGCATAGTTCTAGAACCCTAACCTGGAGAGTATGCAACATGTGAGAACCTCATCTACTAATTCTAGGACCACTGCGGAACTAAAGCCTCGGCGCTGCGGAGCCTCAACATGTGGGTGCCCGGCAGGTTGTGAGGACTGGGGAGGGAAGGAGGAGTGGGAACAGAAGGCAAGACATCAACCGACTCGTCGATATGCCTGTCATTCTGCCTGTCTCCATGGCGACACACTGGCATGCCCGATCCTCAGGGTGTCATCTGTTCAGGTACCTTGCAGCACCCCATGATTGCACCCTGGTCGGCATCTTTCTCTCAAAGTGAAATATCATTTGAGAGAAAACAGGAGCAACATAAAGAAGAGGTGGCAGCGCTGGCTGTCGAAGGACGACTCACTTTCCCATCATCCTCTTCTGCCTTGCGCTCGAAGGACCGCTGCTCGTGAACGGTGGTGGAGCCAGAGGAGCCTTGTCATGGAGGTGGAACAGAAACGGGAAAGAACGTCAGAACCAAGAAAAAAGACACTTTCATTTGTAAGATTTGCTGTTTTGTAAATGCAAAATGAGGATCTGATTGTGGAAACGCAGGAACTCCTGTCTAAATTCATCTCAAGGGTCTCTAGCTTAAGCTGTTTGCTGTGTGTTCAGCTATTTTTTGGTTCCCAAACATCAGAAATACTTCATTGCATTTTGTTTTTGAATATTTTTCACTCAGCTTTACACTTTAATAATTCACGAGAGCCACAACGACTTTACCTCATGAAAGAACAGCCTGTTTTTAATGCAATTTGAAAGCACTTTTATCAATAAGATATGATCCAAATCACTATTTTACAAGCGCGGGAGCAGGAAAAGCTGCTTGTGCCTGATAGAAACAGACAGCTGGTCTTTGGAGAGGCCGGCTGGGTAAAAAAAGGACTCATCACACAAACCATCCAAACACACCCTGAGGCACCTGTTGAACTGTGTAGTATCCTGACTTTATCAATCGGCAGCTACCAGTTCAGCAGTTATCGAAAACCCAGAGCGAAAAGTCTCAAACTTGACTCCAAAACGATGATTCGAAGTCTTTTTGGTGAGGTTGCACCCTTACTTGCTGACTGCTCAACAGACTGCGACTGCTCCAAAAGATGTTCCTTGGCTTTAACAGACTGAGACAGCACCGTGGCCAGGAGCTAAAGGCGAAAACACGCAACAGAAATATGTTCACACACACACACACACATATGCACATTTGCAGACTGATGCATCCACTCAGGGAGGATGATTCAGATCCCAGAGGTGTGACTAATCTCGGTGTACGTACAGTAACATAAACAGAGTCTGACTTGTGACTTTTCCTCCCGCCTGCAGTTAAACAAGCCATACCCATTTATTCTGTACACTATTGTTCTAAAAATCAAGCACCCTTATCAGTTAACAGAAAAAAAACATGTCAACGAAAAAAAAATTGTGGTTAGCTCAATGTTCCATTTCCTGGAAGCTTTCTGCTTCTTCCAGGAAGGGTTTGAAGCGACAGGCAGGAGCCAGTGAATGAAAATAGCAGGCAGATGCTCTCACTTTGACACCCTCGGCCTGTGCGTGCAGGCCCGGCGCGTTCAGCACCGTGTGTG
>CAAE01010143.1:0-15277 GCA_000180735.1 Tetraodon nigroviridis | reverse complement strand
CCTCCACTATGTAAAAGGATCTCTAGATTGTTCTGTCTTAAATGGAAGAGGAATGAAAAGAAGATGAGATTTCTTCTTAAAGAGAAACGCAGGGCCACAAATGAGGCCGAAGAGCTGGAGACCAAAGTCAAGAGAGCGCGGCACATTCTCAACATATTTGGGGCCATCGTGGAGGATCAACAAAAGGAATTGGACATTATTTATGAAAGAATGAAGACGCTTGATGAGAGACTGCAGGAAAATCAGTCTCCCCTCTGCGCGAGGTTGGCTGTTCTTCTGTGTGGAGCACAGACGGAACGCGACGACAACATCCTTCACAGGCACAAGTGTCAGAACAGAAACATCGCTGAAACCCTGGAGAGAAAAATGAAGGACATCCAGAAACTTCACTACATCTACGAGATCCTAACGGAAAAAATTGAAGACAAAATAGTTCGGCTTCACAATAAAATTAAGATCATCGACGACAGGCTGCTCAGTCTGAACAATCACCCTTTGATGGCCCAAGAGTTGGTCAAAATCCTGAGTTCAAGATGATAAAAGATAAAAAAAAACCAAACAGTAAAAATGATTTAAAAGGATATTTTTAAAAGTTTGCTGTTCAGTTAGTTAAAATATCATTTAAAGGCAGTTGATGTGTATGTTTTTTTGCCTTTCACAAACGTTCTTGTACAGAAAGTGAAAAATTAGCTGCAGGGAACGTGGCAACCACATTTTTGATGTTTCTTCTCTATTCAAAGACACGTTCGTGTAATTACACAATAACTGGCTGCTGATTTTTTTTTTCTATTATTTTTTGCTGTGCTAATTTACCATACTTGAAAGCGCACTACTTTTAAGTTGTTTTTTTTTTTTTAACTAATATCAAAGACTGATAAAAATGCAAGTATATTAATATTGATATAACTTTTTAATTGTGAACAAAAAGTTTTACAATGCTTGCATTGAAAGTAAACGAGTTGCAGAAGACCCACAACCCACGGGATCCTCTTGCGGAAGAGAGAAGTCCAAAAAGTAGTTCGAGACCAGAGGATGTCACAGATGAACCCTTTGACCAGTCAACAGGGTCTGAGCTGGGTTCTCCAAGTTCCCAGGTGGCAAATGTCCTGGACACTTTGAACACCGACATTGAAACGGACACTGAGAAATTTCCAAAAGAGCCAAATTTACAAGATCTTTTAATAATTCACGAATCTGAGGAATGCAATGACTATTTTTGGACGCTAGATGCTTCAGGCTGAGGAGCAGAAGAGGGCTTATGAGGAGAAACTGCACCTTTAGGCTCAGGCTGCCAAAGCTGAAGCCTTGGAGCAGCAAAATGTCAGGCTTTCTGAAGAGCTAAATTATTCCCAGTCTATGTGTGATTGGTATATGGTGAATTCAAGCTCTGTCTGACCAAACAGTCACACAAGTGTGCTTGGTTCTGTTGGAAGTTGAGATTTTCCAGCAATGACCCTGTGTGATTACCTCTTTTTGGGACACATTCTGCTCCCTGGACAGTACAGAATTTGGTAGAGTCACATGTGACATGATCATACAGTACAGGGGTCGGCAACCTGCGGCTCTAGAGCTGCATGCGCCTCTTTAGCGCTGCCCTAGTGGCTCCCTGGAGCTTTTTCAAAAATGTTTGAAAATGGAAAAAGATGGGGGAGGTTTCTGTAGGAGGACAAACATGACACAAACATTCTTAACATTTTCCAATGCTGTAAACATGTGTAGAATACATATTAAATGTCAACATTTCTGTCAAGGAAGATTTGCGTCATAGCCCGTGACACACGTTTCTATCAACAGAGCGGGATGCCAGGCAGGTGGCTGTTGTAAACAAACCCAAAAATCGGATTTCTTTATTGCATTTCTTTAATTTCATCAAAGCAATGAAGCATTATTCATTAATATTGTAATGAATTTAAACTTGAGGCGGCATCGTACAACAGAGTAGTCACGTTGTGCGTCATTCTCTACACTAAAGGATGCACTGCAGGGAAAATAAACATTTAATCATGAAGGCTCATTATGTATTTGTAGCCAACTTAGTCATTTTGCTAGTAGGCTAATATAGCTAATATAGATACATACAGCATGTGTGCCTTCATTATAGGGCTTACATAAGGCTTTTATTTTTTGCGCAGTGTTTGAAAGAGTGTAAGTTGACTTGGGTCGGACTTGGGGGTCGCGACAAGTCACCAGGGGCTTCATCTCAGAAACTGTGAATTGAACAAATTTTGCAGAATGATTGAATGGAAAATAAAATAAATAAATAAATAAATAAACAAAAAAATAAAAAACAAATTAAAAAACAACTAAGTCTTGGGCCGAATTTGAGGTTGTTTACACTGTTGCAACTCAGGGTGGCAAACTTTGCGGTGTGTGTGCATGTCTGTTTTTCCGCAGGCTTAGGAAGTTTGACAGTAAGAATCTTTTTTTCTTCCATGATTTTGATCCAGTGCTGCATTATGAGACACCCCCTTACCCACTTCCTTCATTGTCGGTGCCCTATGTGTGCCCAGCTTCATCCTGTATTCTAAAAACCTCTCCTTCTCCTCTGTCAGAAGCAAGGTCAACCTTTTCACCTCTTTCTTTAGCGTTTGAATGGTGCTACTTAACCGTGCGGTTTCCTTATTAAACGTGTGCTCAGCCTGACACAACATGGTCTCGCACTTCATCTGATCTTCATTGTACTTCTGGTTTAATCTGTTACACTCCATGAAGATGCAGTACAACTCCTCCGTCAGCTTCTGGTTGGCCTGCTGCAAGCTTATCAACTCCTCTTTGGTCTTTTCACATTCACCCACTCTGTCCGTTAGACGAACATTGAGCTGCTGCAGTAGATGGCTGACCATGTCACTGTTTGCGGTTGTGGTGGACACTTGCTGTTGCAGCTTTTTCACATGCTTTTTTCCATGTCCAGCTGTTTTTGTCTGTCTCTTTTCTCTCGGGCACAAAGACATGTTGTTGAGATCCTTGTTTTCCTTTTCTAGACCGTCAATAGTGGCGTCGTCCTCATGCTTTGGCAGCTGAGCAGAAAAACATCGCTTCAACAGCTCCAACATACCTAGGTTATCTGTAACAACTGTTGCGCTTTTTGTCTGCAGATTCTGCTTTTGATTGCCATTTGCTGGGCTGTCTGCTTGTTCTGACTGCAAGTTCCTGATTTTCTCCTGCAGACATTCACATTCATGTGCGAGATGTTGAAAACTCTCCTCAGTTGCATCCTGTTTGGTCTTCACCTTGTTAAGCTCTGTAATAAGCTTAACATTCTCCTGTTCCAGCAGGGTGTTCTGTGTCTTCAGCTCCGGGTTCATCTCCCTAACCTGCTGCAATTCAAACTCCATTGATGAGAGCAGACTTTGGGTCTTCTGGAGCTCCTGAACGGATGATCTGTCTTTATTGGTCTGAGCCTTCAGAGCCACAATTTCTCTTAAAGCCTTCTCCAGCTCTTCCACAAGCCTGACCTCCTTATGATGCATTACCTGCATGAGAGCTGAAACTGTCTCATTAATGGCAATGAGTTGTTCCCATTCTGTTTGGGGATCTTTCTCAAAACTAGTGACCTTGCTGCGGTTTGTGGAGTTGTCCGCTTGTTCCACCTCAATTTCATTGATTTTTGGCTGCGGACATTCTGAGTCAAATAAAAGCTGTTGAAAGCGTTCATCGGTGAAGTTGTTTGGTCCTGACCTGATGGAGCTCTGTGGAAATCTTTAGATTCTCCTGTTCCAGCAAGTTGTTCCGTCTCTCCAGCTTCATGTTCATGTCCCTAACCTGCTGCACTTCTGCCTCCATTGATGAGCGCAGACTCTGAGTCTTCTGGAGTTTTTTAACAGATGTTTGGCCTTCATGAACCTGAGCCTGCAGGTCCAGTTTTTCCTTAGAAACCTTCTCCAGCTTTTCTTTTAGCTCAGTCTCCTTGAGATAGAATTCCTGCACCTTCTTATTAACAGCAGTGAGCTGGGCTCTCTCCGTTTTTAGATCTTCCCCAAGTTTTGTGATGATGTTTTGGTTTTTGGAATTATCAGCTTGCACCAATTGTAGTTCCCTATTTTTTTTCCTGTAGACGATCACACTCACGTACAAGATGTTGAAGGCGTTCATCAGTGCAGCTCTTTATGGTCTTTACCCGATGTAGCTCTTTAGAAATGGTCAGATTCTCGTGTTCCAGCAGGTTATTCCATCTGTCCAGCTTCAGGTTTATGTCCTTAACCTGCTGCACCTCTGCCTCCTTTGATGAGAGCAGACTCTGAGTCCTCTGGAGTTTTTTAACAGATGTTTGACCTTCCTGGACCTGAGCCTGCAAGTCCTCTTTTTCCTTGAAAACCTTCTCCAGCTTCTCTCTTAGCTCAGTCTCCTTGAGATAGAATTCCTGCACCTTCTTATTAACAGCAGTGAGCTGGGCTCTCTCTGTTTTTAGATCTTCCTCAAGTTTTGTGATGATGCTGCGGTTTTTAAAATTATCAGCTAGCTCTAACTCCAGTTCTCTGATTTTCCCTTGTAGACGATCACACTCAAGTACAAGATGTTGAAAGCGTTCCTCAGTTGAGCTATGTTCGGTCTTCACCTGATTCAGGTCTTTAGAAAGCTCCACATTCTTCTGTTGTAGCAGGTTATTTTGTCTCTCCAGCTTTAGCACGTCTTTGACCTGCTGCAGCTCTGAATCCATTGATGAAAGCAGACTTTGGGCTTTCTGGAGCTTCATAGCAGATGTTTGGGCTTGACCCTGACCTGAGCCTGCAGGGCCACTTGTTTCTTTTAAAACCTTCTCCAGCTTCTGTATCAGCTCAGTCTCCTTGTAATGGAATTCCTGCAACAGATCTGAAAAATTCTTGTTACCCACATTTTGCCGTTCCCTCTCTGTTTGAAGATCTCCATGATGTCTTGTGACAATGCTTCTGTGATTTGTGGAATCATCTGTCAGTTCCAACTCTAGTTCTCTGATTTTCATTTGCAGATGCTCACACTCTTGTGCAAAATGTTCAAAGCTTTTATCAGTTGCGTCCTCCGTGATCTTCACCTGATGTAGCTCTTTAGAAAGCTCCAGATTCTCCTGTTCCAGCAGGATACTCTGTGTCTTTAGCTCCAGATTCATCTCCTTAAGCTGATGTGCCTCCGACTCCACTGATGAGAGTCGACTTAAGAGTCTTTTGGAGCTCCTGTACAGAAGATTGAGCTTCACTGGCCTGATGAACCAGGAGCACATTTTCCTGAAAAGTCTTCTGCAGCTGAGTCTCCTTGTCGTGGAATTCCTCCATCAGATCGAAAAGCTTCTGGTTAACAGCAGTGAGCTGTGCTCTCTCATTTTGTAGATCTTCCTCAAGTATTGTGGCGACTCTGATGTGGTTTGTTGAATTGTTGCCCAGTTCCA
Source organism: Tetraodon nigroviridis (assembly GCA_000180735.1). Lineage (NCBI taxonomy): Eukaryota > Metazoa > Chordata > Actinopteri > Tetraodontiformes > Tetraodontidae > Tetraodon > Tetraodon nigroviridis. Next base: position 9,918 of record CAAE01010143.1, on the reverse strand, counting down.
ACTCCAGTTCCACGATTTTTTTCTGCAATTTCTGCACAGTGGTTTCAGTAAGGCTTAGTTTGTTCTCCACCTGATTTAGCTTTGCAGAAAGTTCCAATTTGCCCTGCTCCAGCAGCGCATTCTGTCTTTTTAAGTTCAAGTTCATTTCCTTCACAGAAAGAATCTCTGACTCGTTTGTTGAGAGCAGAATCTCTGACCTGTGAAACTCTTTTTTTGTATTCTTGGGCTTCATTGACTTTAGCCAGCAAGACCAGCATCTCCTGAGAAGCCTCCTGTCAAGCGGGAAGTCAACTTGGGTTCAAACCCTCAAATCCAGTTTCACAAAGTCCACCATTCAATTCCTCTTGGGAAGCTCACACACCGTCACGGCATGAAGACGATCTGGCAACGGCCCGCCCACACCTGGCAGCTCAAGTAATCGCACTGATTACTCATGAGCTCCTGGTGAGTCTCGTTGCCGCTGCTCTGTGTGTGCCTGAATGAGCTTCTGCAGAGTTGAGTGAGGGGGCGGGGTGACACCGGACGTGCCCTGTGACAGAACCCCCTTCCCCCCAAGGGACGGCTCCTGACGTCCCCAGGAGCCCCGGCCCGGGGCCCTTGTCCAACTCGTACTCCGGAGAAGCTGGCCCCTGCAAGGGGGCGCTGGGGCCGGGGCGACCGACTCTTCTTGTCCGAGCAGGTTGTTCAGGGTGCCGCTCGTGGAACTCGCGGATGAGTTGGGGGTCCAGGATGTCCCGGGCAGGGACCCAGGATCTCTCCTCCGGTCCGTATCCCTCACAATCTACGAGGTAATGAAGGCCTCTAAATCTTTGGCGGGAGCGGAGTAGGCGATGGACCGTGAAGGCTGGGGTCCCATTGATGAGCCTCGAGGAAGGTGGCGGGGGCTGAGCCGTGACCAGAGGGCTGTCGTGCACTGGCTTCACTCTGGAGACGTGGAAGGTCGGGTGGATCCGCATGGATCTGGGTAGATGTAGTCTCACGGCCGTGGGGCTGATGACCTTCAGAATGGGGAAGGGGCCCACAAACCTCGGCGCCAGCTTCCTGGATTCCACTCTGAGGGGAAGATCCCGGGTGGACAGCCAGACCCGGCCCACTCGGTACGTCGGGGCCGGCGTCTGTCGCGTGTTGGCCTGGCCGGTGAACCGGTCCACAGCGCGGAGGAGGGCGGCTCGTGCCAGGGCCCACATTCTCCGGCAGCATCTGCTGTAGGCTAGGGCGGAGGGGCAGGAAACAGAGGTGTTGAGGGAGGGGAACAGCGGGGGCTGGAACCCATAAACACACTTAAAGGTAGACATCCCAGTGGCGGAGCTGGAAAGTGCATTGTGTGTGCATACTCCACCCAAGGTAACAGGGATGCCCAGGAGGGCATCATGCTGGGTGATGCTCCCATCAGTCCGCAGAACTCCTTCCAAAAGCTGGAGGAGAACTGCGGGCCCCGGTCTGGACACCACGTCGGTGGGAAGTCCGTGGAGTCTGAAAACATGCTGTACCAGAAGCTGCGCTGTCTCCTTGGCTGATGGGAGCTTCTGGAGTGGGACGAAGTGGGCCATCTTGCTGAACCGGTCAACGATTGTGAGAATGACCAAGTTCCCCTCGGAGCACGGCAGCCCCGTGACGAAATCTAGAGCCACATGGGACCACGGGTGGGTAGGCACGGATAGAGGTTGGAGCAGACCTGCTGGTCGTCGTCGGGAGGTCTTCTGCTGACTGCAAGCTGGGCAGGCTCTTACGTAGGAGTGCACATCTTGTTCCAGCGCTGGCCACCAGAATCGCTGCCGCACCATCTCACAGGTTTGGCGGACTCCCGGGTGGCAGGCCAGCTTGCACGCATGTCCCCAGTCCAGGACCTCTGTTGGAACAAACAAAAGGTTGTCCGGGCAAGAGTTGGGCCCTGGTTGGGACGTGGTCGCAGCTCGGACTTGCTCCTCAATGTCTAGAGTAAGCATCGCCACCACACAGGCTTGGGGGAGGATGGTCTCTGGCTCGTGCCGCTCCTCTTCTGGCATGGCGAACTGACGGGAGAGTGCATCAGCTTTGCCGTTCTTGGATCCTGGGCAGTATGAAAGAGAGAAGTTAAACCGCGTAAAAAACAAGGCCCAGCGGGCCTGGCGGGAGTTCAGTCTCTTGGCGGTTCGAATGTATTCTAGGTTTTTGTGATCTGTCCAAACCAAGAAAGGGGTCTTGGCTCCCTCCAGCCAGTGCCGCCATTCCTCCAATGCCATCTTTACCGCCAGCAGCTCCCGATTGCCCACATCATAGTTCCGTTCTGCTGGCGTCAGTCGCCGCGAGAAGAAGGCGCACGGGTGTAGTCTCTGGTCTGTGGCGGTGCGCTGGGATAAGACCGCTCCCACCCCCACCTCCGAGGCGTCGACCTCTACCACGAACTGCCGCTCGGGGTCGGGCAGCTGGAGGATAGGGGCAGAGGTGAAGCTGACCTTGAGCCTGCGGAAGGCGGCGTCAGCTTCCGGGGACCAGTCGAAGGTCTTCTTTGGGCTTGTGAGGGTTGTGAAGGGGGGCTGCCACCGAGCTGTAATTGCGGATGAACTTACGGTAAAAATTGGCAAACCCCAGGAAGCGCTGCAGCTGCCTTTGATTGCCTGGCCGCGGCCAGTCCCGCACCGCAGACACCTTCACCGGGTCCATCTAGATGTTCCCCTCCGCTATCAAATAGGCCAGGAAGGAGACGGAGGGGACGTGGAACTCGCACTTCTCTGCCTTGACGAACAGTGAGTTCTACAGCAGGTGTTGGAGGACGGCCCTCACATGCCTGACGTGGTCCTCCCGGGATCGGGAGAAGATCAGTATGTCGTCGATGTAGACGAAGACAAACTGATTGAGCATGTCCCGCAACACATCGTTCACTAACCTCTGGAACACGGCCAGGGCGTTGGTTAGGCCGAAGGGCATAACCAGGTATTCGTAGTGGCCGGACGGGGTGTTGAAGGCCGTCTTCCACTCATCCCCCTCACGGATGCGGACCAGATGGTAGGTGCTCCGGAGGTCTAGCTTCGTGAAGATGGTTGCTCCCTGCAGTAGTTCGAAGGCCGGGGAGATGAGTGGGAGGGGATATCGGTTCTTCACCGTGATGTCGTTGAAACCTCGGTAGTTAATGCAGGGGAGAAGTGTCTTGTCCTTCTTCTCCACAAAGAAGAATCCCGCTCCTGCAGGTGAGGAAGAAGGGGGTATGATGCCTGCTGCCAGTGACTCCTGGATGTAGGTCTCCATGGCCTGGCGCTCTGGTTCCAAGAGGGAGTACAGACGAACCTTGGGAGGTGTAGTGCCAGGTAGGAGGTCCCTCCGCTGGTGTGGCCCTCTGGTGGTGTGCCGGGGGTCTGTTTGTTCTCTGGTATTTAACTGTGGTTGAGTTTGTTGTCTTCTATGATTTCGTATAGTCCGATATCTGGAGTAAAGTTTGTTTCTTGCCTGTGATGATTGCGCTGTATGTTTGGTGTGCGGCCCGTCTGCCATCTCCTGCCAGAGAGTTCGTCTCCGTGGTGGTGGGCCCGAGCTCCGCTTCTCCAGGCGTTCTCGTTTCCTGGGTTCCTTTGGGATTTTGGAGAGAGAGAGGGCTCCTCTGCCCGGCTTTCCCAGCCTCTGGAGGTGTGTAATCGTCCCATTCTTCTCCGTCGGTTCCCGTAGCGCACCACCGTCCAGTTCAGGTGTTCTTCTCTGTGGTTCATTTTCACTCCCAGATAATGTTGAAGCGTATATATGGAAAAGGAATCCAACTCAATCGCGTAGATTTTTGTTGAATCTTTTTATTATATAAACTTGAGTTTGCCTCAGATGTCTATCAAAAAAACGTATTTGATCTCTTATTGATTTTCATCAGGCTTTTGCGGGTAAACTCACATCCCAAACGCTTGTGGCAAACCCTAAACTTAATCCCAACTCTAACCCTAACCCTAGCACTAACCTTGGCCCTAACCCTAACATATCTTTGGGTCAGGGTTAGGGTTGATGTTGAAGTTGGGTTTAGGGTAGGGTTAGGGTTGCTGTTAGGGTTGGGGTTAGATTTGGGATTAACCGAAATATTTATCCTAACCCAAACTCTAACCCTAACCCTTAGCCCTAACCTATCCTTTGGGGAGGGCTAAGATTGGGGTTAGTGCTAGGGTTGGGTTTGTAGTTGGGGTTAGGTTAAGGTTAGGGTTGCTGTTAGGGTTGGAGTTAGAGTTGGAATTAACCCAAACTCTCATCCCAACCCTAACACAAAATTTAACCCTAGCCCTAACCTTACCCTGTCCTTGAGGCAGGGTTAGAGCTAGGGTTAGGGTTGGGGTTAGAGTTGGGTTTAGGGTAGGGTTAGGGTTGCTGTTAGGGTTGGGCGTTAGAATTGGGAATTAATCCAAATATTTATCCCAACCATAACCCTAACTCCAACTCCAACCCTAACCCTAGCCCTAACCTATCCTTTGGGTGAGGGTAAGGGTTGGGGTTAGGGCTAGGGTTGGAGGTTAGGGTTGGAGTTGAGGTTAGTGCAGGCATGGGCAAACTACAGCCCGGGGGCCACATGCAGCCCCTTAAAATTTTAATCCGGCCGCCGAACTTGAAAAAATTAAATGACAGTAATTTAAAAAAGGCCACATTTTATTCATTTGATTTTCACTGTTTTGAGGCTCATTCCAAAGTCAGATATTTTGTTGTCATGCTTTTCTCCATTTTTATTTGAAATTAAATCACGTTTTCTCCATATCCCAAGATGTGTATTTTTTCTCCAATGAGGTGGGGTACCAAAGCACTCCATCCATCTGCTCCTGGTCCGGCCCCTTTGTCAAATGTTAGAACCCATTGTGGCCCACAAATCACAAAGTTTGCCCTCCCCTGCTGTAGACCAACAAGCCTTGAGGTATCTGGAGACGTCCAAACAAGGCTTCATGAGGCTTTGAACCTATTTGGACTATTGTGTTAAAAATTGGTTCGTTACTCAAAGCTTCAATTATTGTGGATGTGGGGGCCATCTGCTGGTGCACTGGTTGTACTGCAGCCATCTGTGCTGCAGCACGTCCTCGTTGCTCTGCAGAAGCACATCCTCTTCTGGGGGGAAGAATCTCGCCGAGGCCTGAAAGGCTGCGCCTCCGGATTCAGTGACTCCCAATGCTGCTGCCTGTTCCTGTCAGACCTAAGATGCCACTGGCAGACCCCATTGTCATCCAGTTCAGTGTCGCTGTCCATTGCTGCCTGTTTCTGCTGGTTGTGACGTGATGTCCTCCTGCTCCTTGACAGTGTTAGGACGTCTCTCCACTGCGGAGACTGTGCTGCTGGCTGCTCCAGGGGGAGGTGATCACATGGCAGTAGCAGGTTTCTATGAACCACTGTATCCTTCCCTTTGCCGTTCTCTGGGCTGGTCTGGTAATCTGGGCTGTCATCACTCTTCCATTCTTTCACTTTGAAGACTTGTTCCTCCCAGTAGGACTGGATTTTTCGTGTTCCTCCTCTTGGGGTGAGATTTCGGATCAAAACTTGATTGTCTGGCTGTAGGTCTCTGCCTTGTACTTTCTTGTCATAGTTGGCTTTTTCACGGGCTGCTCCTGTGACTGCATTTCTGGCAGCGATCTGGTAGGCCTCCTGCATCCTCTCTTTCCAGCGACTCACATAGTCCTCATAACTTCCATGTGTATTGTCCCTTCCAATGTTGAACAATAGATCAATTGGGAGGCGTGGAGAGCGTCCAAAGGTGAGGTAATAGGGTGTGTAGCCCGTGCTTTCATTTTTTGTACAGTTGTACGTGTGAACAACTTTGGTCAGTGAGTCTTTCCAATTCTTTTTTTCTTCTTCCTCCAGTGAACGCAGCATGGAAAGCAGGGTTCGGTTGAATCTCTCCACCTGCCCGTTACCCTGAGGGTGATATGGTGTCGTGTGTGAACCTTGAACACCCGAGAGTTCCTTCAATCTTGCCATCAGTCTGTTCTCAAATTCTCCCCCCATATCATGGTGCAGCTTGGTGGGGAAACCGAATTTTAGAACAAAATTATTGAAGAGTTTGTCAGCTACAGTCTTTGCTGATTTGTTCCTTGTAGCGTAGGCCTCTGCGAATCTAGTGAAGTGGTCCATGACAACTAGTATATACTCGTAGCCCTATTTACACTTGTCCAAGTGAAGGAAGTCAATTGAAACCAGCTCAAAGGCATATGTGGTCTGGATCGGAGTCAGGGGTGCGCGAGTGTCCTTTCAACCCCTAAATGACCCATGTCTTGGTGCAGCTCTTTAAAGATCAGTGGATGATAGGACTTGGGGGCCACTAACTGCTCTCGTCAGAAGGTCTTTCGGCGCATTACACCATTTGCATCCAAATCAATCTTTAGCCACTGTTTCAGCAAAGTAGCCACTGCTGGCTGTTCTGTTTGGATCTTCGCTCTATTGGGCCTGTGTCTACGGTTCTTATACCAGATGACTCGTGACAACACTTCATCCTCCTCCTGTGCGGATCTCTGTAGGGGTTAGTGGCTGGCTAATATTGCTGTGACAGTCTCTCACAAGGCTCAACGCACAGGTCTGAACCACTCCAACACCCAGGCATGGGTCTCTCTTTTCCACTTTCACATTCTCCATGAATGCAGTGACAGTGTTGGGGCCGGGGACTGTTGACCTCAGCCTCCCTCAACACAAGGGACCTTTGAAGTGTGTATTCAGCTCAACCCTTTCCCACAGTGGGCAGAGGTGACTGGAGGCAGCTGATGAGGCACACCTGTGCCTCATCAGCAACAGCTGATTTAAGGCGTTGTCACCTGGCCCCGGTTGTCGGACTATTGAGCATTGTGGATGGTTGTGACTCCCTGTTCGCTTGTTGGATTCCCTGGATTGGTTACTGTTTCAGTTAACCCACGTCTCCTGTCTCCCGAGGTCGCCTCGCTCCATCGGAAGGAACCTTGAGCTCGACCAGCACGCCCAGCGCGGCACCTTGGACTGCATTCCCTGTTTTTGTGAGCCTCGTTATTGGACTGTGTTTTTCCTCCGTTGGAGCATTTTCCGTTTGACTAGTTTTTTCTCCTCCGTCCGGAGCGTTTTGAGTTAAACCGAGTTTTTCCTCCGTTGGAGCGTTTTGCGTTTGACTAGTTTTTTCTCCTCCGTCTGGAGCGTTTTGAGTTAAACCGTGTTTTTCTCCGTTGGAGCATTTTTGGTTAAGCTGTTTTGTCCCCCCGATTGGAGCGCCTTTCGTTAAGTTCAGTCATCCTCGCGGTTGTGTGTTTTTTTTGTTGAAAATAAACTATCGTGAAATCGAGCTTCCGTCTGCGTGTGTTTTGCTCTGCATTTTTGGTCCGGTCCTTGAAGCCTGACAGACAGCCTCTCCACTGACCTCTTGTACAGTTGTTCACGTACTCTTCTATGTCTAGTGGCATGCAAGACAGTCCATCGGAATCACTGTTGTTCTTTCCTGGGCGGTAGCGTACTGTGAAATTAAAGTCAGCAAGTTCTGCCACCCATCTGTGTCATGCAGTATTGAGCTTTACGATCGTGAACTTCTTTCGCTTCTCCTGTCCCCCATTTTCCAATTTAGAGACTTCGTAAACTTTCTCTATGAGTTCTTCGTCTGTGATTTTAACAGTGTTCAGATAGGGCAAGAATAAAACCTTAGTGCAGAAATGTGTTGATATTCCAGGAAAAGTAGGGAAATTCTTTCACAGTAAGGATCTTTCTCATGAGGAACAGGAAATGATCAGAAGCCTCATCAGAACTGTTAATGAAGAGGCTGACACAACTATACAAAGCAAACCAATGGAAACAAAAGGCTACAATATAACGACGTCCACGCCATGATGGCACAGGCTGCTCCAGCCCTCTTAGTATTGATTTGGTTCACAGCCACACACAGACCCACAAAGGTGCGAGGTGTTAGTGTGGAATGTGGAGACAGATCTGATGGTGCAGCACCTCAGTTTAGTCTAGATCAGGGGTCTCAGACTCACGCCCGCGGGCCAACTGCGGCCCCCGGGACGATTTTTTGTGGCCCCCGTCTTAATATGAAAGATTAATTTTAGTGCGGCCCGCAAGTTTAATATGGATGGACACTTCTTGTGTGCGTAGCTGAACGAACCAATCACGGTAAGGTATATGGCTCTCGAGGGTGGGACATCGGCCGAGCTTGTTCTGTACTCGCGACATTAGATGACAGCTGGAGACACAGTCAAGATCAGTACGTCCAATGCATCGCCGCCTTCACTCGCTCGCTCACTCATTTATTCCTCCTATCAGCTAGGCGGAGGAGGAGCCGCGAAGCTGCTGACTCCGCTCGGAAATGAGGGAGGGGCTGTGATCTGTGATCCAGCCCTAATCTGTGTCTGTAGCGATCGCGATCATCTGTGTGGACGCCGGCGAACACTGAAACTGAAATTTGAACGCGACACTGACTCAAGGTTAAATTATATTATATTACACAGCCCCAAACATGTCTTTTTCAAAGCCCGCAGTGAAGAGAAAGGTCGGTGATGAGCACAGACAATTTCAGGAAAAATGGGAAGTGCAATATTTCTTTGTTGAGCACAGGGGCACCCCGACGTGTCTTATTTGCACTGAAAAAGTTGCGGTGCACAAGGAATATAATTTGAAACGTCATTATACAACTAGTCATGCTGAGGAGTATGAAAAATACCAGGGAGATGAGAGAGCCAAACGAGTTGCCAATCTTAAAACAGGTCTACTGAGGCAACAAGATTTCTTTAAGAAAGCAACCAAAGAGAATATTGCAGCAGTCGAAGCTAGCTACGTGGTTAGTGAGATAATTGCTAAAGCAGGAAAGCCATTCACAGATGGTGAATTTGTCAAAAAGTGCATATTACAAGCAGCACATATTGTCTGTCCAGAAAAAAAAGGTCAGTTTAACAACATCAGCCTTTCTGCCATCGTGGCAGAGCAGATTTCTGACATGTCAAGTGACATTTATGATCAACTGTGTGAGAGAGCAAAATGTTTCAGTGTATATTCAGTTGCTCTTGATGAGACCAAAGACATCACAGACACTGCCCAGCTCGCGATATATGTCCGTGGTGTTGATGACAATTTTGAAACAATGGAGGAGTTGCTCACAGTAATTCCAATGCAAGGTCAGACGACCGCTCAGGAGATATTTCACCAGCTGTGTGATGCCATTGAGAATGCCTGTTTGCCATGGAAGAGGTTTGTTGGAATAACAACCGATGGAGCCCCATCAATGACATGGAGGAAAAATGGACTGGTGGCACTTGTTCAAAAGAAACTGGAAGAGGAGGGTGTGGAGGAGGCCATAGCTCTGCACTGCATTATCCATCAGCAGGCCCTTTGCAGCAGATGCCTGAGGTTTGACAATGTAATGTCTGTCGTTGTGAAATGCATTAACCAAATCAGATCCAGGGGCTTAAAGCACAGAAGGTTCTGTGCTTTTTTTAGAGGAAATGGAGTCAGAATAAAAAAAAATATATATAAATAAAATAAAAATAATAAAATAAAAATAAAATAAAAAAAAGCCCTTCCTGGGCTGCCACCTTATCGTGGTGGAAGGGTTTGCGTGTCCCAATGATCCTAGGAGCTCAGTTGTCTGGGGCTTTATGCCCCTGGTAGGGCCACCCATGGCAAACAGGTCCTAGGTGAGGGACCAGACAAAGCGCAGCCAAAAGACCCCTTATGAAGAGTAAAATCAATGGTCACGAGTTTCCCTCGCCCGGACGCGGGTCACCGGGGCCCCCTCCTGGAGCCAGGCCTGGGGGCGGGGCACGACAGCGAGCGCCTGGTGGCCGGGCTTTCGCCCATGGGGTCCGGCCGGGCCCAGCCCGAAGAGACTACATGTGGCCCTCCTCCAGTGGGCTCACCACCTGCAGGAGGAGCCAAAGGGGTCGGGTGCATAGTGAGTTGGGCGGCGGCCGAAAGGGGGGGCCTTGGTGGTCCGATCCCCGGCTGCACAAACTAGCTCTAGGGACGTGGAATGTCACCTCTCTGGTGGGGAAG